>JAXCGZ010015155.1:0-55000 GCA_037179515.1 Halocaridina rubra
TATTTTAAAAATCCTAAGAATTACCTCCCAAAAAAACACTTAAAATTTCTAAAAGTTTCTCACTTTGTTTCCTTGACCAAAAAGTAATGATGTAACCACATAAAAAGGTAAATCTAATTGAGGGACCAAATTAAACTCCCTCTTTCAAACACACAGTCAAAATCACATCATATTCAACAGGATTTTCCAAATAATAATTTAGATTCAACCAAATTGTGTTCATTAAGAGATCTGTATGACCTATGAGAATTAGGCATTAAATATTGAATACTTCTCTGCAAAGTATACAGTTGTTATATTAAATTAAAATGAGTAACAATAAAAATCTAAATTACTTTCAAAGATAGTGACTTTTGACCAATATGCAAAACGAATCACACAAAATACCGTATTAATCTCAATGTGTGATAGTTTCTTCTTCAATAATAATAGATATAACATTCATTATGCAAATATTATCAAATATACCCATTTGACTGGAGTGAAGTATTCTAACACAATATTTTGCAAAATATTTAAGAATTCATGTTTGTGCATATTTTAAATATAAATTATTTGGAAATTACTTGAGCACAGTTACTGTATTTGCATTTTAAGGAAATTACACTTGCTTTCCGCGGTTATCCATCATCCAATGTAGAAAGAGGTCTTTTAGATATTGTATACCTCTCCCACTTATAAATATCCAATTAGCCTACATCAAATAAATCAAACAATATAAAATGGTACTACCAAGACATATAGACAAATGCACTTCCTTTTCCAAGTTCAATGAAACAACTTTTCTGCATTCCTCATCAATTTTTAGCAATAAATAATAGCTGGCGAGATAATTGAAAACTTATAAAAAACTAAAATAGACATAAAATAAATTATAATACAAAAAGACATTATTAAAGACGACTATAATGATAACAGCAAGGTTGGGATATTGTTTCCATGATTGGTAGGAATTTAACTTTTCTAACTTAAAACTGCAAAACCTATCACGAATATTGCAGAGCATCTTAAACAGCGAGAGTTACGTATCAAACAACAGAGACAATTACAACTGCCACAAATCTACTTCCAATAAACCATCATAGACCAAGGATGAATGCACTCGAGAGCAATTGGGACGATGCCATATAATATATTATTATTATTATTTTTCGTTTTGCTTCTAAGACTACAAGATAAGAGAGATCAGATAGGTGTAGGAATAGACATAACAAAACCCCAATAATAAAAAATTGCACAGATCTCATCTGCCGTCTAAATCTCTTCAAACAAATTACTTAAAACTGAATGACCATCAATGCCATTCATTCCATTTCTACTGAAGAAAATAAATCAAAATTTATCATTAAAACTACTAAACATGGTCATGACGCAATCACCTCAAGCAAGGAACAAAACGGACGTATAGGGAGTACATTATTAAATTATGAACGATAATTAGCATACGGTACCACACACTGAATATATTTCCTCACACAAGCAATTATCCTCATCAAACTATATCTCTAAATTCTGTAAAGATTTTTAGTACTAGTGTACATAAATACGAGGTCATGCCAACTTGCAATGAACAGAACTTAACTAAAAGGTATTGCATTATTATAGTGTCATATCATTCCTTCACATACTATTGTAGTTTGTACACTTCCATTCCTTCTCACATGAGTAACTCTCATGAACAGATAACATATGCATAGCATCAAAAAAACCTTTCCATTCAGAAACAGCAGGGAAACTGCAAGCGAGTCTGTGCTATTCTTTATTTTGGTTTTCTAAGTTCCATTTTTTTTTTTCCAGTTGGCCCATGTGCGATACCATAAGTTAAGGAAAAGGCTGCCATGCAGTTACCAAAGTCTTGGGAACCTTTTTGTCTCTTTTTGTGACTTGTAAAAGATCATTACAAACAGATCTTAAGTTTACAATAAATGCTAAAAGACAACAGTTCAATATAGAAGAAACTTAATTTTACACTGGACAGAACTATGAAATGTTGTCATGCACATTAGATCTTCTTAAGTAAATTATCTTAGTACTGTTCATGCATCCCAGAAAATTTCCTCGACTCGCTCCGGAGGTGTCAATCAGTTCTACACACAGTTTGAGTCAATGAAAATATTTCTTCATGTACATTACAGATCATTGATGGAATAAAAAATGCTGGCAAATGAGGAGCTGAAATATTGAAAACTTAATTGCTAAAAAATATAAGCTTATGATTACATTACTCTCCATAGGCCAACACTTTTAAGAGATGAATTGTAAAACCACATGATATCATGATAAAAAAAAAAAAGGGGGGGTATGGTTTTTTCTTTCCCAATACAAATAAATTTTATCCAGAGCTCAAGGACTAGTCTCTAAGTGGTGCTCAAGCTTTGATACCAGAAGCTCATTAGACCAAAATCTCTATTACTTCCACTTTCATGAGGATAATGTTAAACAAGGTTACATACATTATAGACATGGAAAGAATGAAAAAGCCAGAAAAGGCATATAATAGTAAAACCAGTTTAATGATGAGGTCTGGGAAAAAAATTACAAACTCATACTTCCTGAGATAATAAGAAAAAGTTTGATGAGCAGGGTATTTCAGGGAACAGGCAATCGGACCCAACTAACATAAGAATCACAAAGCTTGCAGGCATACCGATGTCGTCCTACCTAAATTCTTCTTTTCAAGTTGCGTCAAATAAACTAGTTCTGGCAGAGGCAGCATATATTTATGTTGAAAAGTATTAATAACAAATATTCCTGTACATTAAAAGCAAGATAAATATATTCTCTATCCAAAGAGTTTGTGTTCTAACAGATTTTCACTGATTGCAAGCCTAGTATCAGCTTGGCAAACAAACATGAATTTACGACATATATTAAGCTTCAAAGTACAGATATATGGATTAATACACAACAAGTTGAAACTAATAGTGTTAAAATATCAATTACTGTTCCTAAGCTAAAAATTTTAGATTAATAAAAAAGCTCCTTTTAAATTGCAAACCATGCCAATTTTTCATTAATAGACCTATCTCTGGAATACAGCTGCAAGAATATCACCTATTCATTCACTGTGTAAGAAATACAAAGAAGAGCAGGGTTAGCGATCAGTTCCTTCCATTTACTTTTGTATTTTCTAAAACTGACAATAGGAAATAATGATGGGAAATATCTAATAAAGAATGGCTGCCTAAAAGTTCTTTGATTAAAAGTAATGTCACTCATTACCTTCAGTAGAATATGCCATTCATGACCAGGTTTCATGATAACTAAGTGTAATTAGAGTAGCATTCTAGTGACACAGAAAAAGGGTTCTGAATTTGGCTCTCAAGATTATTACAGCATCTAACATTTGGGAATATGACAAGGATGGTGGCATCCCTCATATGGCACTCCTTGTCATCTTCACGAAATTGAAGAGAGCGCAACATTAAGTATATGGGATCACTTAACTGGTCTTGTACCCTCCAATATTTGGTGTTCAATATCATTTTAATTTCCTGTTATGCAGAACTATCATATACTCCACTCATCACTGGAGGCAACTGAAAGGGATAAGTCACAAAGTACAGGAATTCCCTCCTTCCCATGTTTTTGGCCTAAACCAATTAAATAGTGGTAAGAACTGGCAAAGCAGATGATACCCTACAGCCTCATTACCTCCAATACACTATACTAAAACTAATTAAATAGTGGTAAGAACTGGCAAAGCAGATGATACCCTACAGCCTCATTAACTCCAATACAATATACTAAAACCAATTAAATAGTGGTAAGAACTGGCAAAGCAGATGGTACCCTACTGCCTCATTACCTCCACTACACCTGATTCTTCTGTTTATTTCTGTTGGGTATAGAATCACACAAACACACACACACGTTTTTAATACATCTATGAGCAAACATCAAAATAACTGTTATTACTATTATTTCAGTATGGCGTGATTTCTATTTTCTGAAACTTACACTGGAATCTAACTTAAGCACCAATAAATCAAACTACTATTTCCCATATGTAAAACTTCAAGGTGTAAAATAAACCACATCTTCAGAAAAAATCTAATAAGAAGACAAGTGCTTTGACATTACATATAGAAAAATGACAATTCTAAGAATACAACATGAGTTTTGATAAAACTCCAAATTAATTATGAAACTCGTGTATTTATAACAAGAAAGATGCGACTTAAGATCCTAATGTGTAAAGACATAAAAAAAAAAAAAAAAAAAAAAGCACTTTCCTCCACTGTAACAGGTCCTGTATTTAACATTTCATAAATATAAAAACGAAGTAAGCTACAGTTATGCACTTCTGGTTGCCCTGGTAGGTTTGAGTAACTTACAAAAAAATAAATAAAAAATAATACGTATTACAAACTGTGAAACATTTACTCCCTAAATCTAAGAATTTTCAACTGAACATCCTTCATAAAGCTTTTATTCTGATAATGAATATCACACAGCTTCTTTCCTAAATTTTTTCAATTAGTAACATTTTTCTCATACAATTAACCTATTATAATACTAAAGTGTTTATAATATGAAACCATATTGCATAATATGAATTTCTAAATACAGTCCCAGAGACAAAAATTGTTCTATTCATATTATGAGCAGAAGTTTGAAAGATCTGGAATATAAGCAAAATGAGAGTTTACTTTATACAATAGTTACATATCCATTTTAAGAAAGTCTGGGTTTCACTGAATATCCAACAACCAAAACATATGATCAAGACTATTTTCTTTGCACCCGCTACAACTCTCAACAAAGATCGATTTCAAATTATTGTACTAGGGTACTTCTAAGTATTCTGCCTATCTATTAAACAAAGGTATAAACCTACACACCTAGATATACTCTTAGTTACCTCAAATCACACGATAAGTGTTCTCCAAATAAAATGACCTCGTGTAAAGAAGTACTTACTTTAATTAGAATCGAAGTACAAGTTTGTGAAGCACCACACCTGTAACATACCTGCTTGACCGCTTCATTGGCTGCTGAACGCGTTGTGAAAGTTATGAATGCATAACCTCTGTTTTGGCCGGTCATTGGATCCATCATTAGTCGGAGGTCCCAAATTTCGCCGCATTTTTCAAAAAGGGGAATTAGTTCGTCTTCGTAAAGTTCCTTGGGAATCTTACCGCAAAACACCTGCAGCAGTGTCGAGGAGAGAAAAAAAGAAAAGGGAAATTCCTTTAAATAACCCTTTATCAAAGGCTGACCATTGCTGCAACTTATCTTACCTTAACAATAAACTTTTTACGCTCCATGTCCCAGTTATGGGGCGGACTGTCCAGCCGTCCCTTATTACCTCTTACTGCCACTGGACGAATGCCTCAACTTCCTCTGAGCTAAATACTGCCAAAATCTTAAATTATACTGGAAATTAAACATCACTATTTTGCAAGGAAAAGGAGCTTCAACTAATGCACGAAGTAAACTGAAACATTATGTAATGGTTTTAGGTGTAAGCCACAAAGATATTATTCTGGTATTCTTCTATAATATTCACATATTTAAGAATCATTTTTTAATACCAATGTTAGTATACCTCAAGCTTTTACAGATTTTTTGTATTACTGTCTGTAAATTCCAAAATTTACGAGGTGAAAACTACCATAAATTGCTGCCTATAAGTAAAACTTTCCCATATTCACGTTAGGACTATTATCGTGTAAGTCAATCCTCTCTCCCATAACGTAAACAAATGCACAAAGAAGCATAGCAAAAACTTTTCACAACCACTTACCGGAACCAGTTATACTGGAATAACAATTATTTTATCATGCTCTCTATTGTAGAATGTTAAACCAGTTCCCTATGCAAAAGTTGAGGAGAAATATTTGTAGCGGCCTGCTGGAATTACAGTACTACTCAGCACATATTAGGTTAACCAATTACAGTTCACAATTTATACACCAAAGTATAACTCACGATTGATGGTACTCAAGATCACATAATCCTAATAATCTGTCAGCTAAGAAGTAAAAATGAAGAAGGAAATATAGGCAACCTGCATTATCTATGAAAAATAAAAAATAAGGTATGATATACAGTAATTATAAAGCAAGTTACTAGGCCCCATTCATTACTCTCAACGTAACTATGTAGTATTTAGGCTAAAATATTCTACCCTCCCTTCTCCTACAAAAAGAGGAGAGGAGCACACATAAGTGCCATCATCAAAACAACCATCTACGATATTTACAAGTCTTACATAGACAATAGTAAGAACTCCAGTAAAATATTACAACCGATAAAACACTGAAGCAAGTATATGTAAGGCACACAAAAAAAAGTTTTTTTCATTACTTCTACACCTCTGAGAAAGTAAGAAATATAATACTTTTAACATGGACACACAACAAATGTAATAAGTTTATCCTGACATACCATGCAGTACATTAGTGTTCCAATTTGAGGGAGTTATATCCACTATAACAATAATATAGCAAAGCAATTTATAAAACCAAGTAAGCTGTGCCCTTTATTTTTGTCATGGTATTGGAAAGAAGTATCTCAAGTACAGGTATTGGTAAGTATGCAGAAAATTTTTTTTACTTTATTTTTATGGTTAATTTGGATCACACATATGAGTAGGAAAGCAGGCAATAAAAAGGTTTAATCAGTAATAAAATCCAAAGTTCCTACTTGGCACCGCTGAAAACAGAAAATGATGAGATTTACATGATACAAAATTAAAATCTTGCAAGAGTAAAGTCGAGTAACAGAAATGAAGTATTACCCTATCTGTAAGCCCAATATTGCTAAGTATTAGCCTATACTGCTTCCCTACATTGAGTACACACTGCATATAGTAGTATTCACCTATGAAAAAACAATATAAGAAAATGTCATTGCAACTTTTGCAATTAAGAATACTGACAGCTATAAAACTAAAGAAAGAAAAATTTCTCATGAGAACCAAACATCAATGCTACTGTAGGTCAGAAAAACTCTCCATAACACTACACTAATTAAATTTTATACAACTATTCCAAAGCACATAATGCTTAATGAATTTTTAAAGAAAACTAAATATAATTGTGTGCCACCATACCTCATACTTGCTTTAAAGCTTAAAACAATGAAAAATAGAATATAACTGCTTAACTATTTAATTTAGTGCTATAAAGAAGACTGTAAAAGATGAGCACAGGACATTTTCACAACCATTACAGACCGTGACAAGTAAGTTAACAGCATTACTTACAAAGTGACTCACTCAAAATCTAGATACATAAAACTTATAGATTCTATCGGAGGCTGTAGGGAATAAAAAGATAATAAAATGTTACACATTATGCCTCAACTGAATTTACCTCACAACCTGGTCCCGGGGGTGGACCCTCCCAGTCAGGAGGAGGGCCACCGTACTTTCTCTGTCCTGTGGTAACATCTAAAGCGTAACCTGACCGCTCCAATATTTTTTTTAAATTGTCTTCATCTGGACCTTTACCTGGATTGACAGCCACACTATCCGCTGCTGAAAGATCATAACTTATCAATACAAAAAACTCTATGATGTGGGTCTCATTGTAACTATGGAAATGGCAAGAATATGAAAACAAAACCTAGTTATCAATTTTTTACATATCAATGACGCAATGCTTAGATAAACAAGTAATCCTGCAAACTACTCCGTGTTCTTATATAAGTACCTTAAATATAATGATTTTCAGCATATCTAAGATGCTAATGCATTAGTGGCTCCTTCAAGGGATGTGAAACTCTTTCAAAAAATTCAGTCTCCTTTAGACCAATTAATTTGTTAAATTAAATAGAAAATTATCGGCTGCAGTTGATAAAATGGCATGATTCAACTAGCGGCATTACATAATAGAAGCAAAGCCTATAAAATGTCTTTAGTTCCTTACACGGTAACTATTCACAACACACGTGTCATAAAATGATCACATCATCCTTTAACACCTAAATCATGACTTTAAAAATCCCATGACACTAGATTATATTCATCAATGGAAAATAAGTTCTCCCATGCATTCCTGAGCATCATACAATCAATTACTCAGTGACTGTTTAAAAAACAGAATGATTTGGCAATGTAAGTATTTTCATAGCAAAATTACAGTACTGTATGCAATAAAAGCATTACTTCAGAAATTCTATGCTACTTCCTGGTGCAAAAAAATAGACATCATATTTCCAATACTCCTTACGAAAACGAAAAAGTAAATACACATCGTCCTTAGGAACACTAAGGAACTATCACTTACTGTTATATTGCTTCCTTTGTCGGTAAGTCTTCATCACACCGCAGAGGTATGCAGATTTATTGGACACGTGCTCTAAGTTTGACTCTAAAAACTGTTTGAGAACTGAAACTGCTCCCTCCACTGGAAATTCCTTGAGAGCGTCCAAAGCTCGTTCATCAAGATCCTAAGACGGATGAGCAGATTTCAGAGAGGAATATAAGATGGGCAGATTTCAAAGAGAGAATACATGTGCAGCAATGTCTTTCATTAACATAAAAACTTTAATTTTCACACCTTTTACTTTCTCCTCCCAGAGAAAAAGAGCATCTCAATACTTTTAAATTTGGCTAAAAATATATGAAATGTATGCACACGTACACAATCCTTAATAGTTCAAGACAGAGGAAGTAAAACTGGAATGTGTAACATAATAATAACAGCTGACGAGAGACAGAACACTCAGAAAGAATACTCACCTCATGCCTGAGTTTTCCCTGCTTGTATATTTCATCCAGCTTTGCTGCCACTTTTTCATTGAGTCCATATTGGATCAATTTCTGATAATCTTCTGTTCTCTCTCCATCCACTTGTGACCCGGGGTCACCTCCTCCGTTTCCTTCCGCCATCACTTCACCCTAAAAATTTTGATAGAGCGATGAGAGGCAAAATCATGCATATTGGATGAAAAATTACAGATACAGTATCTCCATCCCTTAACAACCTTACACTTTACAGAGCAATGGAGAATAAATAAATGGAAATCAATATCTATAATGTTAAACTTTGTTGCAAAGACTTACAGTTTTTGCATTTAGAAAAGGGTTCATACAAAAATAGTTTATCATGATACATAAAAAAAAAAAAAGTCTTCCTTTTAATAATCCGTACCAAACATTGGTCATGTTACCACTTATTTATATATTTTATAAGGAATAACTCTTTTAGGTTTATTTCTTTATGATTTGAATGGCAACCAAGACAAGAATCCTAAAAGGCAATGGAAAAGCTAGAAAGAAGTTGGAAGAATTTGAAAATATTCATCCAATGTGTAAATATATTTTATTACTAGCTAAAAACTGCCTAAGGAAAACCCAGAGTAACCAGCTTAGTAAGTCGAAAATATAAAAATAAATGCTTGGGCAGCTGATGCCTGCAGGGTATTAGCCGAGATACAAATCCTCAATTCTTGAAACTGTCAACAACAAATTACATTTTCTAAACTTCAACCACCACCCAATCTCAACTCTATCACGGGATTTGTTTACATTAAGAGCCACATGTGAGACTACTATACGACCACATTTACAGTTACAAACACCTCATACTGTATTGAGGTACTTCATCCATCAGACACATAGTTCTATTGTTTTGAATTATGGAGTAATATTTTATTTATGCGTGACACTGGGAGAGGCAAAGAAGAATACTCACATGGGGCCTGGGCACCAAGAAAATGAGTAAGAATGTAAAGATAAACAGAGAAGGGGAATGTTGTGACATGTCAGATGTGAAGGAATAGTAGATGTGTAAAGACTATGCCGGAATATCACTGCAGATGTCGACAGAGGAAAAGAACCTTAACTGAATTTAACCCCTAAAAGGGTAGGAAACTCCTTCACCCTTGGTACTCAAGGTTGGGTATCTTGAAAAGCATATGGAAGAAAACATTTTCTTGGAAGCAAAATGTTCAAGAAAGGAAAAGAGGTAAGTCAATGAGCCTCTCAGAAGCACTGGTGTGTTGGGCATGTATGGGGAAGGCACTAAACTGCCAGGTGTTTGCGGCAATAAATGAACAAGTGTAAGGAATTACCACAATAAAGTAATACAGTATTTATGACATACGGCACGCTAATTATGTACTCATCTCTTGTTACAATACAATACCAAGATATTGGTAAAACAAAACTATATAGAGCTGAATAAAATTGTACAGTAGTTACACACCCTCTATTATGGGTCAGCTTCCTTTATACAACATAAATGCAATTAAAATATTGCTGATCTATGTGCCTCACTTATTTCTCTTCGTAGGCTTATGAGGTTTCTGGTAGAATCATGGAGGGTCAGGAAGGGAGAGGAGGGTTTGAGGGATTAGTTGGTTAAATGTCTGGGTTATGGGATGCCAAGAAACTACAAGTTACAGTGAAATGTGAAAAAGTTTTAAGAGAACATGAAACCTTCCTTGCTGGTATAGTATATGTCATTCGACCTGACCATTAAGGAAGTCACTGTTCAGGATTAGGAATCCTTACAATTATTTCTAATAAATACGGGTGTTGATTCCTTTCTAAAAGTACTACCATTTAACCTGAAGGAAATTTACTACACACATATAATGCTCGTATCATTGGCTTTAAATGTACACCACTCACATAAACTGGATGAAAAGTTATACAGAAAATGAGAAGCAGTTGAGAGACTAATATGTAGGAGGGGCTACTACACAAGGTGTGGCAATTTGCTCGACTTCTTATCCTTATGAGTTACTGAATAAAAGATTCTAAACAATGTTTAACACATGATCTCAAAACAGTATATCTTTAATTCTGTGAACCACAGGTCTCCAAAATGAAAGGGCTGTATCTTAACTAGTAAACAAAGCTAGCAGATTTTGCTAGCTATATTCTACGAATAAACTTGTACACAAACTGCGAGTTGATGCAGGAAACCAATACACACTCCACCAAAATCTAAAATTTCCAGACTGACAAAATGCATTCTAACAACCATTATAGATTTTTTTTTTTTTTTTATGATTGTGACACCAGGACGGGCCAAAAAAAAAAAAAATACCCTCATCAAGCCTGGGCACAAAGAAAACAAAAAGAGAAACAGAGATGGGGAGTGTTGTGACTTGTCAGATGTGAGGCGATAATGAGACATGTGTAACGAATATACAAGATATTCGGTGTTGATGTAGGCATAGAAAGAGAACCGTAACTGAAGGACGACTTAACATCGAACTGTCCAGGACAGTCTTATTTAAGTCCACAAGACCCTTCAGCTGTAATACTGTAATAATTTAAAGCAGCTTTTCAATCACGATTGCCAAGATCTCATCATTTTTAAGCATTTCCTATACTTTCTTGTCAGTTACTACAGACAAGAAAGCAAGCAAAATAAAAATCACAGTATACAACATGAAGGCCAGTAATAAAGCTCTTGTTCTCCTAGAGATGTTCCTGACTGATAGGGATCCCAAAAGAGACAATATCCTAAGATCTTGCATCCAATTCTTACTAGCATTAGCTTAATACAAATAAGCACTTGTACAAATAAGAATAAAAACAATAATAATAAGTAAGACAGGAGAGTTCAGGGTACATATTAAATTTACACATTACTGTACTTGATACAATTACTCTATTATTTTCAGAAAGATTCTGTATCTGAAAATGAATCTAACTTAAAATAATTACGATCAGAGCACTAACTATACTGCCTGGTTAACTGTTAGTACATATGGAAGATACAAAAGGATAAAACTGTTATGAATATCTACAAAGAATATCTATTTACCTCAAAAGCAAATCTATTCAAACGAAATTATACACCATCTGGAATTTCCAAGTGCGGAAGGTCAAGGTAATAATGACATTATCAAAATAACAACAATCAACAAAACTTACTGGTATGGTAACCTCTTAAATATGTTCATACAGAAAAAGGTCCACCCTCCAGAGCTGAAAATCAGAGGACATCAAGTAACTCTGAAGAACAGCAGCAAAATTGGCCAAACTGCCACAACAAACTCAGGCCTCTCAAAGGGCAGAAGAATCTGGGAGAGGCTTTGGTCATCCCGGCGATTACCTCATCTCTCGGCGCAACAACAGTTTTTCTACACAGAGAAATGACTCTCCAGAGTTCATTTCTCAAATACGTCTTCCAGCACGACATTAAGAGCAATCCAACCCAGCTACACACACGTTCAACATGATCCATTTACATTTTACCATATACAGTATTTCATCTTTAAATATCATTTTCTTGGCTACTGAGAAAAGCATTAAAATAAACATCCATTACACTGCCCTGTTTTATTTGTAGATCTAGATAACATGTAACTTTTAACATAACCTATCTCCAGTATTTAAAGACTTCTGTGCATTGAATAAAATACCTTATAATAAATATTCCATTACATGTCATCTCATAAGATAATCCTAGCATATTGCTTTGGGAATATTATGTTTTATTTATCTATTTAGAAATTAATAAAATGATTACTGCCTTACCTGGGAAGGAAAACAAATCAATTTCATACGTTCTGTACAGTAATCACTATTTTCAGTACTTCCTGAATAGCAACATTAAAATAATGATAATTGCTGTCTCAAATTTATATGTATGGCACTTGCTATGTCTTCTATCAATTAGAAATACTTGTCTGATACCTAAAACTCAAAGAACTTCTTTTTTTACAATGATTTAGTAATATTTGTGGAAGCTGAAAGTTTATTTTGGAAAGGAATAGGAATATTTATAATAACTAGAAAATATTTGTGAAATGTGATCTATATGAAAAAATTGAGATATAAGGCGTCTATATCTCATCACATGGAATTCAGCACAAGTTGAGTACCAAATCAAAAACGTTAAGAAATTACTTAAAAGCAGCCTCATTTCTTTCAATATTGGCTAGCAGAAATGAAAAGAAATTCAAGCAGGTAGGGACTCAAATCTATATTTTGTCACCTCCTATGGCATGCTGAGAATACCTGGATGGTGTTCTCTTTTCCCTAAACCATGCATCTAGAAAAATAGCAGCCCTGATCCTGAAAACTTCTAAAACGACCAGCAATATTTCACAGCAAACCAATATACCCCAAAAATCAGCGTACCTCAAAGAGAGTGTTTACCTAATACAGTATTACCATTTAAAGGTACAAACATTTCAACAATGATTATACTACTTTACTGAAAAACCATAAAGTATTCTAAAACTACCAAATTAGAAATAAGGTGGCAAAGTGGTAGCATTATGGGGCTAGTACTGTAATATACTGGCCACTGGTTCGATCTACCTGATTTTCAGCCATTGTCAGATCACTGAATAAACGTGATTGGCGAGGTATACAGTTGGGCTTTAAACCAATCAATGTCCCTTGCCTTTACCATTCATCTGACACTGAACCTTTAACCTATATTACAAATTTCATATGAAAGAAAAGCTGGTTCTGCTGGAATGTGATTCATACCTCTTAAAATTGTTAACTTTCATTTTTTCACATATAGGTTTTGTAGTGGTTATTTTTATTTTGTTTTTAAGAGACCAAATTTTTATATACTGTATATTTTTAATGCTAGGTGGGGAAGTCTTTATTTTTTTTCAATTTTTATGTACTTTTTATATCAGCTCAGTATATGGTGTTATTGTTCTTTACATATTATCTGCTTGAGTAGGAATCACCCTCCAGCAGAGGCAGGTAGGAATGGCCCTCCAGAGGCACAGATCACCTCATCTCAAAACTCAGGAGGTAATGACCAAACACTGGAATTAACACATAGGTCAACCCAGAAGAATATGTTCAATTTGCATCCTCATTTAGGGAAATATTCTAATTAAAATTGCTATACTGGATTAAATTAGAATTGGCTTAGTCAACATGAATCATTTTTTATCATTCATCAATATTACCCTTTGCATCAAGTAAAGATATCGACTCAATATATATTCCATATTCCTTTAAATTAGTTAAGATATTAATCTAATCTAACCTAACTTAAGCTTTCCTAACAATTTACTGGTTTATTTACTTTACTGGGAGTTATCTTTACCGATCTTAGCTTTTTTTTATGTAAAGTATTTTCACTTTTTATTATGACACAGACCTAAATACTGTATAGTTGGTTTTCAAACTTAAAATGAAATCAATTGATCAACCACATGAGAATAATAAAAAAAATATATAAATAATATTAATCATGATTTATTCCATACTTAAAGATGTATGACAGCCTTTGTAATAATAATGGAATTAAAAGAAATACAGTAGTGTGTGGTAATCAGCCTTTCGTAAGCTCTTTAAACAAAATACTGACTGCCTTCCATCAATACTGAGCTTTACATATATATATATATATATATATATATATATATATATATATATATATATATATATATGGTAATAATAATTAAATATGCATATTGATTATCATTAAAGAGGTATTCAAAAATGTTTTAATTTTTTTTTCAATACTGTCATGTAAAAAGGTATTCACAACTCTCAATGACGTTCGATTATTTGATCTCTATAAACCTGGAAAAACGCTATAAAAAATTATCTAAATTTTTTTTTTCGTTAATCCTCCTTATTCCTAACGGAGATAAAATACATCAACATTCGGAAAAGTAACTACCTATTTCAATAATAATAAAACTAATTAAATTTATCGCATACATCAAGAGCGAGTGGACTAGATCATTTAGGCCTGGCCTAATCAGTAATATTTTGGATGAGTAATTAGGTGTAGCAATTAAGCTTTAAAGACATTTAATGACCATGAATTTTTATGGCTTTCTATAAAGCAGTAATGCCCGTGACTCCTTACGCTATGGGCGTAAACAGGGCAAGTAAATGACATACGAAAATAAGAAGGTTAAGAAAAAAATTTTGTAACGCAGCAGATGTGATGATGGCAGAAGAGCCTCTCTCTCTCTCTCTCTCTCCCGCCAAAATATTGTCAATTGACAACGCCTTCGCTCCCACCTCCCACTCGACCCACACATCAACGAGGTCAAAGGTGGCACGATAGACCTAATTAATGACAAAATTCTACAGTAAGAGTGCCATGCAACGGTCAATCAATCCCCTGCATCGTGCAACGAACTTTTTCAACGGCTGCTGGCGAAGGGCCTTCCCCCACTAGCAACTGCCACCCAGAGACAAGCATTTCTATACACGTCCATTTATCACTTCAGTTTCTGTTCCCCATGGCCCATGAACCCCATTCAACCCATCCTCCAACACGGCTGCGAAGGTTTTCGGAACTGTCAACTTACTCAGCGGCGGAGAATCGTCCGATTTTGTCTTTGGGGGGAACTTAAGAAACACAAACACAAATGGCCGGTTACTGCAAATGGCGAGAAACGAGCAACGTGATTACTTTTGCACGGGGACTACTCAACGACGCGCACGGAGAGACACGTTGCCAGATCATACGTCTAAGATTTCCATTCGGGGCAATTTATGACCTCATTCAGCATTAACCTCAACAATAACCCCATTAGATCTGTAAATGACCATTCACTCATGCGAGTTCATTTAACTCTTACTCATTGGCGTGCCAATGAACGCGTGCACGAATTTGACATTCTCAACAAGGTCTAGTAACTCGGTCCCAAAACGTGGCGGGAAGGACCTATGGCGTCATGAATGCCAATCCTATTGCAACTCCTATTTAATAGACTTCGGGTGAAAGACACGTCACCTAGACATAACAGAAGGAAAGATCTATCATGGCTGAGAGTAGACATAGACATGAACTCAAAAAGAGGTGCATCCAGGGCACGCAAATCATGGTGGAATGCCCCATGAAGACAGCTTCATAGGGTTTGTTGCTGCAGCGCCCCACCACCACCACCTGTCGTCAGTGCTGCCCTCCAGTGGCACCAATTCGGCACTTTTACCCCCCTCTTTCCCCCATGTATATCCCCCTGAATAACAAAAGCCAAAAAGAATGGGAAATTCATTCTTGTTGCTCGAGATGCTTCATTCAGCTTATTGTCAGCAGTTATTGATAGATAGTATACGTATTCATGCCCATAGTAATAAAAAGGTGATAAGTAAAACACTGATAAGTAAAGATTAAACAAAATGTTTAATTCTATAAAATCTGAAAGCCCCCAAATGTCATTCCTATAGTTGTCTCGTAGAACCTATTTCGTAGTTGTGTATGTACAAATTGGTTGCCAGTTAAATAAGAATTTTTTATGTGGCAATTTTGTTTATGTGGTAGTAAGAGATATGAAATTTGTAAACAAAGGTTTGGAGAATATAAGCTACTGATAAGGGTGTTTGTGTTTTTATACACAAACTGTAACACTTCATCTTTAAGGTGTTACATAATTCGACCTAGTTATGATTCTCTCGAGAAACAGACGTAGCCTCAAAATACTGGGCTCAGACAGCTAAGAAACAAACGTAGCCCTGGAAGTCTGGAATCAAACATCTAAGAAACAGACGTAGCCTAGAAATTACTGGATTCAGACTTCTAAAAAAAATTACTACATTCTTTACTACGTCAAACCGTGAAATTTTCTGTTATACATAATATGTGTGGTTATGCACATCGAAATACCATTTACTGTTTGTTATTGCTCAGTACTTATCATGTAAATAATAAAAATCATTATTATTATTATCATTATTATTATTATTATTATTCCCAAAATTAAAACAAAATAACTAACTGCCTCCAAAATGGTGATGAATCACATTCACAGTTATTTACTGTGTGAAATATTTATAAATTTTGGATTATCCAATCATTCTAATGGATGGTTCCAGAGCCTTTAGACGTTTAAATATTTCTTAATTCTTGCCCGAGGGTAGGCGAAGCGAAGCTTCTATGTGTGGATATACTTCCAGTATCAATAGCCTGAATAGACTGTTCTCAGTGTTTCAACACTGTTCATGTATTACATGAAATTTATACTATAATCGAACAGTTTGAATCTATTTGGATCAACTTAAGAATCTCCCTCCCAGAGTACCCGACTGAAGAATCCTCTTCCCCAACTGAGATCAACTGAATAATCTCCCCCCCCCCCCGAGTACTCGGCGTAGCAATTTCAGAGAGAAACTAGAGATGGGGAGTGTTGTGACATGTCAGATGGGAAGGGCTGAAGGGATGTGTTAGGTTAGGTCTGTCTGTTTATCTACCTTGGAATATATGGATGAATTTCAATTACGAAATAAAGACGTAACCCAACCTAACCTAATCTAACCAAACCTAAACAGACAGTACTGACGAATCTTCCCCCTAACTCAGATCGACTGAATAATCTCCCCCCTGGGTAGGTCTGGGGGGAGATTCTTCAGTTGATCCATTTATTTCAATAACTGCTATTAAACCCTCAAATATCCTTTGATACTGTAGCGTTTTGGTTAGAATATTCGACTCGGAAGGTGATAGACCAGCGATTGGACCCACGGCGAGGCGTTCGACAGGGCATCCAGCCTTCAATCCCCAGCACCAATCTATCTGTGTCCATCCCCATGATGGGAGCTAAGAATGACACATAAAACGGTGATTATAATCATTCCGCTGGCTACATAAATGAAGTTTGGAAAGGATGAGGGAGAGGAAAAATAGCGATGGAATTGTCCGGAAATCTCTCTCTCTCTCTCTCTCTCTCTCTCTCTCTCTCTCTCTCCTCTCCTCTCCTCTCTCTCTCTCTCTCTCGAATGCAATGTATATAATTAAACAATTCCACTTTATAGGATCGGCAAGAATACTTCCTTCTTTTTTTTCAGAGCTCCTGAAGAATCTCTCTCCTCCAATGAGGCAAATTTTACTCGTCTGAAGTCGAGGTCTAAGAGAAGGTAGTACACATCTTCCCATTGATCCAGTGCTCGATTAAAGATTCCTTTTTTATCTATTATTCTGCACAAAAGGGATCTGACCTCGGATACGTTCATGAATAACCCAAGGATAAACTCTTACATCCTTGAGGTATCTTCCATTTAGATATCTCTTTTCTAGCAAGACTTAAAAGAAAGGAATAATGCATTTGCCGCAACTCATTTTACAGTTAGAGTGTACATTGCCTGAGGCAAATAAATTACAAAAGCTTGCAGATTGCCCGCAGACTATATGACATGCAGTTGGTAGTATCTTTAAACAATTCATTTTACAGTTAGAGTGTACATTGCCTGAGGCAAATAAATTACAAAAGCTTGCAGATTACCCGCAGACTATATGACATGCAGTTGGTAGTATTTTTTAATATTCTCTGCAGTGTTCCTGTACATGCAACATGAGAAAAAAGTACTGGGTGATTTTCGAATCGAATGATTATGTACATTATAGAATGAAATTACTATATACAGTATAGAATGAAATTACTATATACAGTATAGAATGAAATTACTATATGCAGTATAGAATGAAATTACTATATACAGTATAGAATGAAATTACTATATACAGCATAGAATGAAATTACTATATACAGTATAGAATGAAATGACTATGTATAGTATAGAATGAACATAAAAACGTTTACATGCAATACATAGCGTGTGCACGGTATTATGTGCTGGAATTAGTCCTCATTCCACTAGTGATCTGAAAAAATAATGTTGTTAACTGTCATTCTACACTTGTTGCTAATACCTCCATCTCTTTAGTATAACATTTGACGATATACATCTTTGAAACACACTAGCTGGACAGTCTATAGAACCCAATAATAACAGAGGAAATAACTGGGGGGAGGGGGAAGAATCACCACTCCAAAAATTCCAACGCAAATGAGAGGAGAGAGAGAGAGAGAGAGAGAGAGAGAGAGAGAGAGAGAGAGAGAGAGAGAGAGAGAGAGAGAGAGAGAGAGAGAGAGAGAGATTTTCATAATGAATATAAAGAAATCATAAACACTCTTCCAAGGTTAAATGTCATGTTGGGGACTTCATTCGTAGACAGAAACTATAAATACTATTATTTGAAACAAAGTAATTTAGAGTAGTAGATCCACACAGAGATGAATGCATGAATCACAAAGAATATTTACCTGTAGTAAAACTGAAACAACAGTTAGCAGTTCACACGTGCAATATGAAACCACTCCCCTGTGTTCAGACTAAAGGACCAATGGGGGCAATGTCCTGTGGGACAGTGTTCGGATTGTAGTTTGATATAATATAATATATGAACCGTAACAAATTACTTCAGCTTGTGATAAGTAAATATCAAGGTTGTAATTATGTTCCATATTATTCAAAATATGCATTTTTTGGTAATTCAATTCTAAAAAATGGTTATAAACGAGTATATTAAGTTAAAGTCAGTGTCATGGAAAAGGACGATTCTAAGAAGGAAATGGAGGAGGTTGTTTACTTTCTTCCGATGTAACGTCACTCCGTCAGTTGAAGTCTCTGGTTTGCTTCGTTTCTTGATTGAGGGCTAGCGAGTATTGAAGAATTATTCCGCGGCTATTGGCAGTATCTATGAAATTCATTCTGTAAAAGAATTGCCCCTGCAGAATCGACATATTTGTGAGTAAAGTATTTTATTCGACTGCCTTTATTAGTCTCACTTCCATTTCCTAAATATAATATACTGTTTACGGAATCAATGCAATTGTGACTATAGTATTTCCTTCAGCTGTAGCTTTAGTTCGACTGCATTCGCTTGTCAACCTTAGTTTATGATGAATATTACGGCAGTAAACATTTGCTTGGTTTTAAAGAAGTTATTTCCAACACGATTTCAATTATATGTAGTAGTTAATTATTCATCATTCATTTGGTGTCCGGACTATTGCCTCTAGGAAGTTGTAGTCGCCGTGGCTCAACCGGTAGCGTCCGCGACTCTGAGGCGTCAGGTCGAGGTTCGCGCCCCGTCACGGTCTGAGGTTAGCAAGGGCATGCACTCAGGGTAAGGATTACTTCTGCCAAAACAAGTCCTTCGCAAGAAGGCAACCGTCCTAGCCCTTGGTTGAAAAGGGAGTCCGTGACGTAAAACCGGAACTCGGAACTATTGCCTCTAGGAAAATTCCCACTAACAGCCCCCCCCAAAAATAAAGTACGCTTATTCATAATTTTATTTATGATTGTGACACCAGGACGGGCCAATAAATAAATAAATTAATAAATAAATCTACTCTCATCAAGCCTGGGCACGAAGAAAATAAAAAGAGAAACAGATGGGTAGTGTTGTGACTTGTCAGATGTGAAGCGATAATAACAACAAACATACAAACAAACATTTCTTTCCAGTAATAAAAATTTTAACGATAATGTTAATAATAAAGTAAAATTAACTTATAAGTAGACATGTAATCAAACTATTAGTAAATAAGAGGGTAACTAATAATAAGACATGTGTAACGAATATCCAAGAATATTCGGTGTTGATCTAGGCATAGAGAGAGAACCGGTAATCTTCAAGGTTAAATTAGATTAGATTAAGTTAAGTTAGGCTAGGTAGTACTCAATTTTAATCATATTTTTATCTTTTTTTCCTTATCAGCAAAGTTAGGTCAGGTAACCTAATATTGACGATAACGGTAAAATAAAAATTAGCATTATAATTATGATATATAAAAGTATTTGTTTTTGGGGGCAGTTGTCCAGGGGGTGGTTGTTGGGGGCATTTGTAAGAGGGCAGTTGTCATAGCACCTTTTAAATTTATAATAATAAAACTTATGTATTTACATTACCTTTTGTCACAAACTAGATTAGGATTTCACATATTGTAAGTGATTAGAACAGCCATTTACATGTTAATTACATTACAGCAAATTATACCATATGAATAGTGATGCATTAACACCATTTTGAATCCGAAGACAATGTTTTATTCTAAGCTAAGTTTTGAGGATATTCTTGTTTTTACAGTCATCATATTTTAATATCAACACCTTAAACATTCATCTCACTATCAACAACAGTGGTACTCTTCATTGTTTTGCCTCTGTGGGACGAGACCTTACAGTAAACTAAAAAATATAAGTATTCAGCCTCTGGGTATTTATTTCTTGAATTATCCACTTTGTTTTTAATCAACGAAGTTTACAAACGAAAATCCATGCCGACAACCTCTTCCTAAAGGTTAGTTCCTACAGGAACTAGCCTTTTGGTAGTAGTAATAGTAGTAGTAGTAGTAGTAATGAATTACAATACTGGAGAAATTTGCATTGTAGTAACCATACATTTTCAATATTTATCACTCGTTATAAGTCTATTAACTTTATTGCTTCAAAGATACTGTAATTCTAACATCAATCAAAAGTGCAAGACGTTGTCAATGGATATTATAACTTAAGTTATTTCGAACCACTGTCTCCCTGATATAGACTTTAAATAGTTAGTTACTGCAGTCGTTATTATTGATACTCATTGTGTTGTTGTTTTTTTTTCAGGATGTGTTCTTGGCCAATTCAAAATGAGTGTGTGTCTTAGGTCCTACTTGGTTATGCAGCAACCACGCCTTCAATATATTCATTACTCTTACACATGACAATGATGTTATGACACACGGAAGCCATCACGATGCTTAAATTGCTTTTGGTGGGAATGGTGGTGGTTGTATCCATCACTGCATTGACGTTAGTGGCATATCTCATGATTTTTGAGTCAGTTCCTCCGTCCACTGTCAAATACGTTAGGTATAAAGGAGGCCTCATGAAACCCTGGGATGACTACCCAGTCCTAGTTGGCTCAGAGGTGGAATCTGAGTTCATGACCTTGGAAGTCACTAACTGTACCTTGGATATGCACTCTATTAATATTTCATGAAACAATAAATATTGGCAGGTAGTAGATATAAGTGAAATCTATTTATACAGTGCATTTTATGATGTCAGATTCACTTACATGAAATCCCGTTATCACTATGTTAGAATTTTAGGAATGTCTATGGGTAAAATAATCGACGAATCCTATTATTGTACTTTATGGTACGATCATCAGGCAATAACAGTCAAGGCTGAAGCAACAGAAATCTGGCTGGAACATTGGAATCGCCATCCTAACCCGAACACGTACCATTCGTATTTGTTTTCCTGCGCTGTTCCTCTGAACTTGCGAGATAGCGGTGTATATCCTGCAAATGTTTCACTCTCGTCCCAGGTTTGTATGAATATTAGTACGATGCTACCAGTGAAAAAAGATGGTCTAGATATTGGTGCAGGAAAAACTGAATTTAAAAAACAATTTGCAGTATGTGTTAAAGGTATGGATTTCACCAAAGATTTATCTGCTCGATTACTTGAATGGATAGAGCTATTATTTTTACTAGGTGCAGATAAAATATTTTTCTACAACTTCAGAGTTCACAAGAATATGGAAAAAGTTTTAAATTACCATGAAAGAAAGGGAAAGGTTAAGGTTATACCTCTGAGTTTACCTGGAGATCAGCCGAATGATCCCGACACAAGAACGTTTTACTTAAAAAGAGCCACATGGCAGAAAAGGAGAAATGAAGTAGTACCTTATAATGATTGTCTATACAGCAATCTGTATCTGTTCGAATACGTTATTCCATTAGATATTGATGAAGTTATTATGCCAGTAAAGACATACACGTGGAAGGAGATGCTTCAAGGTTATCGAAAAGAAAAACCAGAAGTTTTTGAGAAATATTCCTCTTTCTCAGCACAAAACACGTATTTCTTAGAGGTATATAATTCGTCGCGCGCCGCAGATATACCATCTTACTATTACATGTTACAAAACAGGATTCGCAGTGCCAATTTCAGCTTGTTTGGACACTCTGTCAAAAGCTTTGTGTCGACCGATCTGTCAAAGACTATTTTTAACCATTATACACTTGATCCATTGTATATTTTTAAGAAAGCGAACCATGTTATGAATACGTCTCATGTACAGATGAATCATTACAAGGAACGTTGCCCACGTGAGATTTACAGTCAATGCCAAAGTAAATATTTAGTGTACAAAGTCATTGACAATACAATTGATAAATATAAAAATGAGTTAATGAGGAATGTCGAATCTGTGATAAAAAAGTTGAATTTACCAATAAAAGATAAAAGATGATCTCTGTGTTTATAGCCCTATTGAGTATATTCAAAAATAATAATGAGTATTTTTCGCTTACTATGATATTTCAGGGAGGACAGGTATTTTGTTAAACAACACAAAAATTATCCTTAAAATTATTTTTTTCTCTAATTTGTCTTCATATGCAATACAGATGACACTGAATATAATTAATAATTTGTTCTGGTTAAATAAATTAGATAAACGGTGGTTACCCAGGATTTATCAGCACAACACGACGACACAGGCACCAAAACCGAAATACGAGCATATGGCTCTTTCCCGTAAGCACTATTAGGTAATCACTCAACCTGAGGTGCAAGAATATAAACTGCACTCGAACAGTGACCTTTAAATAATGTGTTATATTTTCAAATGGAAAAAAAATATGTAAATGAGATTCATAACTTACAATGTTTGAGTTAATTAACAGATTTGCCTACCAAACTTATAAAACAAACAAACAAACATTTATTTCCATTTTTGTACAATGGCTATTCTTATACAATTTAAGAATAACATAATTAGACATGTAATTCAACTAATAAGTAAGAGGGTAATACATACAGATAAAGTAAAGTATTGTTATTTTCCTAGAAAATAACAATACTGTAAAACAAAATGTTAACAATAATGTTAATAATAAAGTAGTAATAATAATACTCGATACAGGATCGTTATTATCGGCATCATCATCGTATTTGTATTCTTTACAATGAGAATAATTAGTTCTTAACTTAGAGAACAGAGAATACGATATCAGTTTACATATGGAGAGGTTAGTGTTAAAATATATTGCATTAAATCATTAAGTTTAATTAATGTGTGAGCAGCAACTATTGTCCAAAGAAATCTTTATAGTTTTTCTTTGAAAGCTGCGTAGGAGGATGCATTTTTAAGATGCTCTGGAATATTGTTCCAGAGTGTTGGCCCTTTAATGGTGATCATCTTTGATCGTGCATCTGTGTTTGTTCTCTGAATAAAGAGCTTACTACTCTGTCTTGTGTTGGTTCCCATTATATCCCTTACTGTATTTGAATTAAATAGCCAGCTAGGATAATGATGGTTGAAAATTTTATATGCAAAAACATAACTACAAGAGGGTCTATTGCCTTTGCCTACCAGATTTTCACTATATTTAGCTTCCTACCAAATTTTATTGGCTTTGCCTATAAAACCACAAAACTTGAATAAGATATATCTGCTTACCCAAAACACGAAAGGAGTTTATTGTTCATTATATATATATATATATATATATATATATATATATATATATATATATATATATATATATATATATATATATATTATATATGTGTGTGTGTGTGTGTGTGTGATTACCTAATTGTGATTACCTAATTGTGTTTACGGGAAAGAGCTCAAAGCTCGTATCTTCCCGTCTCCTGATCGGTTCCATTTTTAGACTTAGTGATACTTATCGTACCTGTCCTTAAAACTATGGATTGAGATAGCATTAACTACCTCCTCGCTTAGCGAATTCCAATTATCAACTACTCTTACACTGAAAAAGTATTTCCTTACATCCTGCAAACAAGTTTTCTTACGAAGCTTCAAACTATGACCTCTAGTTCTAGAGCCAGCCATATCGAAATATCGATCCCTATCCACTCTATCATAACCATGAAGGAATTTAAAGACTGTCACCATATCCCCCCTTACTCTTCTAGCTTCGAGTGATGGCAAGTCTAATTCCCTCAGCCTCTCATCATAACCGAGATTGCGTATTTCTGGCACCAGTTTCGTGGCATGTCTTTGAACTTTTTCAAGCTTAGCTATGTGCTTTTTCAAGTGCGGATTCCAAAAGGGGGCTGCATATTCGAGTTTTGGCCTCACATAGGTTACATAAATATTTCTGAACATTTCCTTGTCCATGTGCCTGAAGGCTACCCTTACATTTGATAAGAATGCATATGCTGCCCTTACTACGCCATTTATATGTATTTCTGGAGACAAATCTGCCAGTATGTTTACTCCTAGATCTCTCTCATTTTCTGTCTCTTGAAGTTGTACTCCAGCCACCGAGTAGTCAAGCTTGGGCCTTCTTGCACTTGTACCCATTCTCATTACCTTACATTTTGAGGTATTGAATTTCATTAGCCACTTTTCTGACCACTCATGCAGATTATTTAGATCCTCCTGAAGTTCTCTACCATTGTTCTCGTTTTTTACTTTCTTCACAATCTTTGCATCATCTGCAAACATATTCATGAATGAATTTACAGACGCTGGTAGGTCATTTACATATACAAGGAACAAAAGTGGCCCTAAAACTGAACCCTGTGGAACTCCACTACTAACTCTTCTCCATTCAGACACTGAGTGTCTTACTCTAACCCTCTGTTCCCTTCCTTCTAAGTAAGTTTTTATCCATTCCAAAACATTTCCACCTATTCTAGCCATTGATTGCAGCTTCCTAATAAGTCTCCCATGTGGAACAGTGTCAAACGCTTTCTGGAAGTCTAGGAATATGCAATCTGCCCAGCCCTCTCTTTCCTGTAAGATTTGGCTTACCTCATCATAAAATTCTAATAAGTTTGTTACTGTTGATCTTCCTTCTCTGAAGCCATGTTGCCTCACTGACAAAAAGTTGAAGGATTCCAAGTGAAGAGAGATATGTTTCCTTAGTAGTTTCTCCATAAGTTTGCAAACTATGCTGGTCAAGGAAACTGGTCTATAGTTCAGAGCCGTATCCCTCCTTCCCTTTTTGAAGATAGGTATCACATTTGCTTGTTTCCAGCATCTTGGAATCTCCCCCGACTCCAGTGACTCCTTAAATATGATACTTAGTGACACTGATATTGTGCTTGCGCATTTTTTAAGCACATGAGGGGATATGTCATCAGGACCTGTAGCTTTATGAACATCTAAATCCATCAGCGCTTTGCATACCTCTGTGGCTGTAAGGTTGATGTTCTCTAATACCGGCCCTTGAGCTTCTATCACTGCAATCTGAGGGGGTGGGGTATTTTCTACTGTAAATACTGACTGAAACTCCTTGTTCAATTCTTTGCAGATCTCTTCGTCCGTCTCAGTGATGCTTCCAGCCGCTCTCTTTAGCCTTAAAACCTGTTCTTTTACCTTCAGTTTTCCTCTGATAAAGCTGTGGAAAAGCTTGGGATTTTCTTTAGCCTTCCTGGTGATGTCCCTCTCATAATCTCTCTCTGCCTCTCTCCTTTTACTTAGGTAGTCATTTCTTGCTCTTTTGTAGGTTTGCCAGGCATTTATGTTTTTTCTCCTCCTATACCTTTTCCAGCATTTGTCTCTCCACTCCTTAGCTCTTTTACACCCATTATCGAACCATTTCTCTCTGGCATGAATTACACCTACTTTGGTGACAGGTATGCAGCAATCTACTATCTTCCCATATTTCTCACAAAAGATGTCATACATTTCTTGTACAGATTTGTTGTAAAATAAGGTTCTCCAGTCAATAACTGCAAAAAGCTCATTCATTTTGATGTAATCTCCTTTCGGATAGTTCCTCCTCATGTCCTCAGTGCCTCTACTCTCAGGAAGAATGTCTTCAATGATATACTCCATCAACAACACACAGTGGTCACTCTTTCCAATTGGTGGTTCATACTCAATATTTTCAATATCCAACACATTATCTGTGAACACTAGATCAAGTAGTGATGGCTCATCCCCACCCCTGGCTCTTGTTGGTTCCATTACATGTTGGTGTAGGAAATTCCCTTGTACGCAATCTAGGAATCTTGCCCCAAATGAGTCCTCACCACTGTGTGGGTCAAGATTTATCCAATCTATCTCTTTATGATTAAAGTCTCCCATAATCAAAATCCTACATTTTTTCTCCCGTGCCATGTTAACAACTGAGTTTATGACTTCAATAGTACCTATATGACTTTCCTCATAAATTTCAAGCCTATTTTGGTTCCTTGGTGGGTTGTATACAACAGTTATTATAATGTTCTCTGACCCAGTATTTATGCGAGCAACAAGAAATTCCCTGAACTCACTTTCTATAGCCAAGTTTATTTCTTCAACTTGAATCCTCTCACTTATGAGCAGTGCTATCCCTCCACCAGTCCTCTCAGATCTTTCGACCCTTAGTATTCTGAAGCCCTTAGGAAAAACTGTGACACTGTTTATGTCCTCACTCAACTTAGTCTCTGTAATTGCTACTATATCTGCCTTACTGTTGTGAATCCTATCTTTTAATTCTACTGCCTTACCAGCTAATCCATCAGCATTTGTGTATAACAATCTTAATGAGGCCCCATCCCCTGATCTTCTGTCATTATCTTCTTTATCTCCCCTTTGTCTGGAAGTATTCTGTAACGAAAATTTTTCTTCTCTTCTTCATTTCTTTCATCATTTAACCTTCTTGCCTCTTGCAACAAGTTTTTGATCTTTCCCATCTCTTCCTGTGTTCTGTATCGTCTAATGAACACTTCTTTGAATTCTTGAATGTCTTTTAGACTTTTTTTTCTCAACAATATTTCCCTACATGTTTCCCCTCTCTCAAAGGTTACTTTTGTTGGTCTCGGCCTTCCTTCCCTCGAATATTTACCTAGTTGGTGTATGTTTACAATATCCTCAGGACCACATACTACTCCAAGCTTTCTTATCAGGTCTACAACGCTAGCTTTATTTTCTTCAAGTCTCCCCTGCCATGTTGGCTCCTGGGATTCACTTATGCCTGAGATTACCACTGTCTTCTCCTTATCAAGTGCCTGTCTGATGAGTGGGTTTGCCCTTTCCATCACAACGTCTTTCATTTTTTCGATTACTGTCTCTTTATAGTCAACTGTTTGTATGTTTTCCAGTGCCACCACCTTTACAGCCTCTTTTAGTGCCACATTCCCCTTTAGTGCATCAGCAAAGGACATTTTCATGGCATCATTTTCCATATTCAGCTCCTGGAACTCTTTTCTGAACTGTTCAATGTTTTCCTTAATCTGAACATTCCAAGCAGCAATCTCGTCTCTCTCAGAAGAGAGCAGTGAACTAACATCTAATTCCTTTAGGTTGTCATTCAGCTGTTTGTTTTTATCTTCTTGTTTAGAAATTCTAGATTCTAGTTGACTCTTTTCCCCTTCCAGCTTCTTTATTCTTTTTTCTAGTTCCTTTCTCTCCTGCCCTTGTGCTTTATTTGCTTCCTCCAAAGATCTTATTTGTTCTCTGAGTGTTTCATTCTCTTTCATTTCTCCATCCATATTCCGAATTTTATCATCAAGGCTTATAACCATTTCCTCTAACTTCTTGATTCTCTGTTTAAGTCCCCTGATGACTACCCCTTCTCCCGACCCATGGGTGGGAGAGGTTTGGGACAGAGATGGCTTCATTTTTATGTTCTCCCTCTCACAGAATATAGAAAGAAGACGAGAAAGAGGAAAAAAAAGTGTGTGTGTGTGTGTGTGTGTGTGTGTGTGTGTGTGTGTGTGTGTGTGTGTGTGTGTGTGTGTGTGTGTGTGATTACCTAATTGTGCTTACGGGAAAGAGCCTAAAGCTCTCATCTTCCCGTCTCCTGATCGGTTCCATTTTGTACTTAGTGATACTTATCATACTTGTCCTTAAAACTATGGATTGAGTTAGCATTAACTACCTCCTCGCTTAGCAAATTCCAATTACCAACTACTCTTACATTAAAAAAGTACTTTCTTACATCCTGCAAAGAAGTTTTCTTACGAAGCTTCAAACTATGACCTCTAGTTCTAGAGCCAGCCATATCAAAATATCGATCCCTATCCACTCTATAATAACAAACAAACAAACAAACATTTATTTTCATTTTTGTAATAAACACGAAGGAATTTAAAAACTGTCACCATATCCCCACTCAATCTTCTAGTTTCGAGTATCCTTCAGCCTCTCATCATAACTGAGATTGCGTATTTCTGGTACCAGTTTCGTGGCATGTCTTTGAACTTTTTCAAGCTTAGCTATGTGCTTTTTCAAGTGCGGAATCCAAAAGGGGGCTGCATTTTCAAGTTTTGGCCTCACATAGGCTACATTATTATTTGTGAACATTTCCTTGTCCATGTGCCTGAAGGCTACCCTTACATTTGATAAGAAAGCATATGCTGCCCTTACTATGCCATTTATATGTATTTCTGGAGACAAATCTGCCAGTATGTTTACTCCTAGATCTCTCTCATTTTCTGTATCTTGAAGTTGTACTCCTGCCACTCCTGTCAAACCTGGGCCTTCTTGCACTTGCACCCATTCACATTACCTTACTATTTGAAGTATTGAATTTCATTAGTCACTTTTCTGACCACTCATGGAGACTATTTAGATCTTCCTGAAGTTCTCTACCATTGTTCTCGTTTCTTACTTTCTTCACAATCTTTGCATCATCTGCAAACATATTCATGAATGACTTTACAGACTCTGGTAGGTCATTTACATATACAAGGAACAAAAGTGGCCCTAAAACTGAACCCTGTGGAACTCCACTACTAACTCTTCTCCATTCAGACACTGAGTGTCTTACTCTAACCCTCTGTTCCCTTCCTTCTAAGTAAGTTTTTATCCATTCCAAAACATTTCCACCTATTCTAGCCATTGATTGCAGCTTCCTAATAAGTCTCCCATGTGGAAGAGTGTCAAATGCTTTCTGGAAGTCTAGGAATATGCAATCTGCCCAGCCCTCTCTTTCCTGTAAGATTCGGGGCTTACCTCATCATAAAATTCTAATAAGTTTGTTACTGTTGATCTACCTTCTCTGAAGCCATGTTGTCTCACTGACAAAAAGTTGAAGGATTCCAAGTGAAGAGAGATATGTTTCCTTAGTAGTTTCTCCATAACTTTGCAAACTATGCGTGTGTGTGTGTGCGTGCGTGCGTGTGTGTGTGTGTGTGTGTGACACGGGACAGGCAAGAAAATTGCCCTCATCAGGCCTGGGCTAAAAAACAAAAACAAAAACGAATAATTAGTAGAGATTTTAGGACAGTGCACAAATAAGGGTTTGATACATAATAGAAAAGAACAGACTGAAGGTCGAAGTATTGAGGACCTAGAGATATGGCAGAATTAGGTCCTGTGATGAAGATAAATCCTCTTTTTGAAGAGAGTTAGGTTATGAGAATTAGGAAAGACTGGAGGAGGAAGAGAGTTCCAGAGTCTGAAGGTGGATGGGAAGTAGCAATCGCTGCACCGGCCAATCCGCGAGCTGCAAATCTCAATATATATATATATATATATATATATATATATATATATATATATATATATATATATATTAGGCTGGACGCCGTTCCTAACGCCCCGCCATGGTCTCAAACGTGGGTTCCTGATCTCTCGAGTCGAGCATTCTACCACTACGCAACGGCGGTTCCCGGACTTTATGTTCTGCTGATGAAAAGATAGAACATGCAGACAACAGCGTCATCTTAAACTTCTTATTCCCAGGGCTCTTGTCTGGAATTAACTGGAGCTAAAGACACCCTCGTGCTCTGATTAAGGGCGTTTTCTTCTTTTACTAACCTGATCAAATCTAACCTAACTTAACCTTATAAGTCTCTCCAAATTCTTGACTGGGGGTTATTAAATACGCAATGTTATTCTTATTCCGCCACTTTTCAAGTTTGTAGTTTTAAAGTGCGTGTTCTTCTGTTGATCCCTTGTTTGCATGTCACCAATTATACTTTCTATTATACTCGAATATTTATAGTGCAAGAATCATAGTAAATGTAATTTAGATAAGGTGTTGAAAGCCGCATGCCGGCCATACATCCTAGATTCCTTCCTATGACGTAATCCGTATCAAACATTATAGGAAGGGATGAGGAGAAATCAGCTTTATAAATAAAATTTGTTGAAAATACATAAAATTAAATTCCAAATGCTATACAATGACTAGCAGATTTTTTTTTTTTTTGATGTTTGATTTCTCACAACAGAACCATTACGGTATCTTTAAACAGATAATATTCAGCAATACTGAATATGTTTGTCTAGCAAGAGAATTAGTATTGTTTCTCAAGTTTAATCGGCCTGTAAAATAAAATATATATGACATTTCTAAAAGACTTCCAACATAATAATACTCCCAATATTCTATCTGAATTATTTTCAAATGAAAATGATGATTAAAAATGTAGACCTAATGGAATTATTTTATTAAGGGATTTTGTTATATTTGTCCTAACAGATATGAACAATATATAGATTAAATTAATTAAAATATTTTGAATAATTTTTAGATACTTAATTTGCGAATGCTTTCAGTTATATATCTAAATTATCCTCTAATATGAAAATATTTTTAAAATGAAAAAAAAAATGACGTGAGATCTCGAGGACCCAGCATTTATTAAACAATATATAGAATTAGTGTTTATAATTATTTTGAATGCTCAATTTAGAAGCACCATATGCAAATTTGTAGAATAATAATAAATTTTATAATTGAAATCTGATTTTAATGAGATGCATTACTATTTTCTAGAAGAGGAATGTCCTAATTGCGTAGCGTAGACTACCACCATCTTGCTGCTGTTGGGCAGGAAAGGACCGAAGAGAATTTTGTTGACAATTTTGTTCTTTGTAGCGGCAATTTGTAAGTAGAGGAAGTAATGTCCAAAAGGAAAATAGATATTGATGTGTCAACACTAAAGAAGAGGTATTGGGCTAGTTATTTTATTAGTATTTTAAGGTTCTTAACTTTTAGTTGTAACAGGGTTTAACCTAACTCCTGCATTTGCATCGGTTTTCATTAGTGATGTAATTTCCTGTTTAGTATTTTTTTTCTTTGCATGCTATTATTTGCCTTTCTTGGAGAGGGTAAAGTAAAAAAAAAAAATCCCTGTTATGCTTTGTCCAAAAATAAAATCACAATTATTACACGTTTTCGATTTTTTAATTATTGGCAATTGTTTACTATAACACCCTCATTGACTGAATTGCATGACAAATTGTTGAGAAATAGGTAAAGCTATAAAAATTAATTTCAATTATCACTTTGTGAAAGTAACCTTTTAACTCTACGTTTTATCAACGTTGCACTAAGAGTCTTTCACGAATATTCTGTGTAGTAATACCGGATCAATATTTTTTTTTCCATGCATATACCCTGCAATCGTAGGTGGTAGCTTGGGAGGTTAGTTCTATTAATATTTATTGTCACACCTCAAAAAAATTCTTATTTTTGTGTTCATAAATATTGAAAAATATATCCCAAAAACCATTGAAAAGGTTCTGGTAGGGGTAGGTCATGATTTGTGTCTCATTGAGGTCAAAAGGCAACTTATTATTGGTGCATTGAATGCAGAGAAGAATTATTAGTTTATTAGTTGTTAATCATATTTATTATTCTTATTAATTTTAATATTCTGGTGCTACATAAGCATGCGGTCTACCTTAGTATCTGTAAGTCAACGCTGTGAAATTACTTTTAACGTTGGTCTACTATTCATAGTATGATTTTATTACCTGTGTTACCTTTTTTTACTCTTGACCTTAGTATACTTTTGACAGGTGTATAAAAATGAATTTATCACTTATGCTTACCTAAGCTAAGGTTAAATCCTGTAGTATAAAGTACTTTTAGTGGAGGTAGGCTGTACTCTGAAATGTAAATGTGCAGGTAGACAGCACACTGAAGTGTAAAAGCGTAGGGAGACCACGGTGAAGTGTAAACGGCCTGGTAAACTGCATGCTAAAGTAGCACCATTGTTCTGTAGTTGGGCTTAGTTACTGGTAACAGTAATAGAGTGGTATTGTTCACAGATCCAGGTCCAGAGTACCATACAGCAATTATTACTGTTAACTTTTTAATTAATTTTTTAAATAATTAATGCAGCTTAGGTGTTATTGTGGAAGGTCTTGTGGCCTATGTTATTATTATTATATAGCATTTATTTTGCTTTACTGACTGTATAATCACATTAGTGTACTAGCCTTCTGGCTAGTACAGTGGTAACGCACTGGCCTTGCATTCGCAAGGTCGACAGATCGGTTCCCGTTCAGGACCGAGAGTTTAAGCTGTTTACTGGGAAGGTCACTGCTGTGGCTGAACACCACAGTGGGGGGTTGGGGCTTGCACTGGCTGACGCCTGCCAGAGCAGGGGCGATGCCTCTGATAGGAGGGCTAAAACAACAAACTTTAACTTTTTTAACTTTTTAGTTTATAGTAAATAAAAGTAATCCAGTGCAAATGCTTATTTTCTAGTTAAGTATGAATATTGTCAAATAATATTATAGTAATAGAAGAAATTAATTTTTCTTACAGTCATTAGAGACTAGGGGAGAGATCACCATTATTATTTTTATAATCATCATCATCAGTATTATTTTTGTTATGCAAGTCTCCCTTCCTTGTCAGAAATTGAACCTGCCAACTCTAGATTAGAGCTCCACAGCTTAGCCCAGTAGACCACAGAGGTTGTGGTCTAGTGATCTAAGATGTGGTATTCAAGTCTTAGTTCGCAGGTTTCATTATTATTAGTATTATTATTATAATGATTATTTTTATCACTACATTAAGATTGCAGTAGTAGTTTTAAGTGCCTATGAACTGATGATACATCAATAATTTGTAGTTGAATGTTTTAAGAATCCATTTAAATCACATTACCCCAAAGCAAGGAAGGATATGAAATTTTCCAGTATGTTGTTTACTATCATGATACATGTGAATAGGTCGACTATTATTATTTCCTTGTTTTCCAGACACATGCTGGATCAAGACCAAAGTAACAATTTGGCAATACCCAGTAGGACAAACGACGTCGTATACAACAATACTCAGCCAAGAGGAGCTGTCGCAATGTCCCTCAATCCATTCACTAATTTGCCATTTACACCTAGATATTATGAATTGTATCGGTAAGAACATTGTTGTGTGTGTATGGAACCCATAAGGATGAACAGTAATCCTTAGTTTGCATTCAGTATAAAATTTATCAGTAACTATTACATATTTTAGTCCAGTGTAGAAGCAGTTAGATACATAAAAGTACTGTAAGTAACAGTCATTTGCAAGTGAAGAATATTGTATTCATCCTTATGTTTTTTGCTACATTCCCATTGGGAGTTATAATAATGTATTGAATTAAATTATTAAGACTAATGTCAGTAGTATGAAGGACTTAAATTTTGCTCTTACAGGAAGAGAATTTGCCTTCCTGTGTGGGAGTATCGTAATAAATTTTTCGAGCTGCTAGACCGCCATCAAACTATAGTTCTTGTTGGTGAAACGGGCTCTGGGAAAACAACACAGATGCCACAATGGTGTGTGGAGTATGCGCGCTCTAGAGGGAAGAAAGGAGTTGCTTGCACACAACCTAGAAGAGTGGCAGCCATGTCAGTTGCCCAGCGTGTTGCAGAGGTAATTTTTCTTGTTTTTTTTTTTTTTTTTTTTCTTTCTTTTTGGAGGGAGGGGGCTAGAGTACTTCCTTCGTGTTCCCATGCACATCGTAAGAGTCGACTGAATGGAGCGGAGGGGGGAACTGGGAATCCCCTCCTTTTTATATTCCTTTCCCAAAGAGTAAAGTGTATTTTGCCTTGACTCAGCCACTCTCCATGTAAGGGGAAAAATGGCCTCATGTATAGAGATAGAACAATATGCGTAACTGTACTGCTTATTTATTATTCTTCTAAGGGATATGCCCTGGTAAACAAAAAGATTTCATTTATTGTTTTAAGGAATGATTATTAGCATCTGATTGTGCCTTTGTTTGGGCTAATTAAAAGTTGCATGTTTAGTTGATGTAACTTATTCTTGAAGTGGAAGAATTATTCTACAATATTTAATAAATTTTTTGTTTTAAGTATTATGGACACCCCAAAATATATCAGAATTGTATAAATGTGTTCACGATTTTTATTTTGTAACTGTGCTTAAGAAGTATTTATATATTTACATAATATACCTTTTGTCATTTACAATAAAGTTTTTTTTTTAATCTTGTAGGAAATGGATGTAGCTCTTGGACAGGAAGTTGGTTATTCAATTCGTTTTGAGGACTGTTCCTCAGCTAAAACTGTTCTGAAATATATGACTGATGGTATGTTACTGAGAGAAGCCATGAGTGACCCAATGTTAGAGATATACCAGGTAAGAAAATTAAAATTTGCATCTGAAATAATGTATTGTATTTGTGTTAATGCAATACTGCCTTAAATCTGGTAACTGTTGTACATAAGAAGGCATTTTTTGTTAAAATAAGTTATATGGGATGAAAGAGATAAAATTTTGAATGTACCACTTATATTCGAGTTTATGAATATATATATATTCATTAACATTTTTTCCATGTGTTATGCTCATTGTTGGGTCTTTCATATGGGATACATCCTGAAGTTGCTTTATGCTATTACATCTCTTTTATCAGTCTAATTACATTAAGAATTGTAGCTGTGACATTAATATGTACTAAGATATAAACAAAAAATAATGTGTTCATGTTAATTTCTGTTTGCAGGTAATATTGCTTGATGAGGCTCATGAGCGAACTCTCGCCACAGACATTTTAATGGGTGTTCTGAAGGAAGTCTTGAAGCAGCGGAATGACCTCAAGTTAGTTGTTATGTCTGCCACACTCGATGCAGGAAAGTTTCAACATTATTTTGACAAGGCCCCACTGTTGAATGTACCAGGTCGCACACATCCCGTTGAAATTTTCTATACACCAGAGCCAGAGAGGGACTATCTCGAGGCAGCAATAAGGACTGTCATCCAGGTATATTGATGACCCTTCACTCTCTAAATCGTGTTGGTTTCCTTTAGATAGTAAAATTTTGGCTCACATCTAATAGAAATTTTTTTACAGATATTAATTTAGTTTTAATATCGACAGATTCACATTTGCGAAGAGATTCCCGGTGATGTCTTGTTGTTCTTGACGGGCCAGGAAGAAATTGAAGAAGCGTGTAAGCGCATCAAGCGAGAAGTAGATGCTCTAGGTCCTGACGTTGGGGATTTGAAGTGTATTCCATTATATTCAACGCTGCCGCCAAACTTGCAGCAACGTATTTTTGAACCACCACCGCCTAATAAACAAAATGGAGCCATTGGCAGGAAAGTAGTAGTGTCAACTAACATCGCAGAAACATCGTTAACCATCGATGGTGTCGTCTTTGTGATTGATCCTGGCTTTGCCAAACAGAAAGTATGTGTACTGAATGGCATTGTTGGATTGTAATGCATTACTGAATTGCATGGCTAGTAGTTCATCTTTTTACATACTGTAGATAGTGAATAAGAATGCAACTCTAACTCAGCAAAGCTAGGGAGTTATAAAGGGCAATGAGTAGACACATTGCCATCTAGGAAGGGAAAGGGCTTCAAGAAATGATGAATTTGAAAAGTAGTATAGGAATTATCTTAATGAAATATTTGTGCGCAACTCAGGCCCACATGTCTGGGTAGAATTGCCAATGTCCTACTATTCTTTCCTTTGTACTTGTCGTTTAAGTATTTCTTGGTTAAGAGCATTAATTTATGGTCTCTTATTTACAATTAATTTTGTTGCAGGTATATAATCCCAGAATTCGTGTTGAGAGTTTGTTAGTATCACCCATAAGTAAAGCTTCAGCTCAGCAAAGAGCAGGTCGAGCAGGGAGAACCAGACCTGGTAAATGTTTTAGACTGTACACAGAAAAAGCTTTCAAAAATGAAATGCAGGTAAGTTCATGCAGAAGCAATGCTTTCATACCTCTATGAGTAATGATTAGTGTATACCCAGTGGTAGATTAACTTAATTACATATATACAGTGTATTCACTCTTTATTAATCATATATTTACCTGTTTAATAAATACAAGAGAGATAACCGTTATAATAGGATATTGCTAATTACTTGTAATTGGAGGAAATCAGTGAAGGGAAAAAAGAGCTTATAAAACTATGGTTAGGCATGAGTAAGAAGTTTTCAGGATTACACACCTTTGCTGTGTTATCCATATTTAGGTGACATAACTAGAGAATTGGCTGTGAAATTATGGTGTTTAGGAGCTAGCATGATGAAGGAAGGAAGTGAAAATATTCACTTATTAGTCTTTAGTACCGGCTACTTTAAAGAAGATTGACATCAGTGCGGGTGGAAAGAGTAAGACGACTAGTCTGCATTGATAGTAGATATAAAAATATGAGGTTCGTTTTAAATTATATGGAATTTTAAACCAGCTTAACCCAAATTGTGATAAATGGAGTGGGTAACCCTGTGTGAACATGGGAAAAGCTGCTGAGGAAATACATATGGGAATGAAAATTTAAATACTTAGAAGTCTTGGAATAAAGATAAATTATTAATAAGAAAAAGGAAGAGCAGGATTCATAGCAATCCAGCTCAAGATTGACATGTTTGAGGATATACTGTTGTCTTTCTCAGAGTACTATATGGTAGTAATTATTAGTCTAGATGCAGGCTAGAAAGAAATTGAAGTGCTGCAAAGTGCATCTAATGCGAGTTAGAGCTTTGAAGTTGGATTAGTGTAATTGAAAATTGCAACAATGATAGCTTAGTTGGTTTGCTGTCTAGACAGGGTAGGTAATGAGAAAAGTAGAGAGGATTTAGGGAGTATATTTTCAAGGTTTTTGATTTGAAAGGAGACATAGGGTGGGCACTGACATCCAGGCTTGTTTGAAGTGTGCTAAAAGAACTTCGAATTTATGTAATGGGATCAGTGTAAAGTGGACTAACTTGAGCCCTGGTTTGGAACTTTATTCAGTACATTATTTTGTTCCATTTTATATTTAGTTACATGACTAACTGAATGAGTAATAAGAGATGTAAGAGTTCTAATTTTCGTTTGTGTAGTTTTTATAATCTGTTGGTTGTTGCCTTTTTAAGGATTATATCGGGAAATACAGAACAATTTATTTGTTTTATAAATGACAGTACTTTTTTTTTATTTTTTTTATTATTATATTCGTGCATTTCCTTTTTTTTTTTTTATTGAGGTGCATAATTATGAAAACTTTAGGTATTAAACATCTGTAATAGCAGATTGGTGCCAGATTTCAACTATGACAGTGAATGTTTATGTAGCTGTTGTGAATTTATTCCCAACTTGACACCACATACTGTACCATTAAAATTCATCAAAGTGGCCACAATTGAAAATAAATATTGAAACAGACGTTTGAGGATTTCATCATGCAGCTTTTCTTCAGATATATGTAACTTGTTATAAAGTCTTTCAATGTTATGTCAACACTTTGCATCGTTTTCCAGGACAACACATACCCTGAAATTCTTAGATCAAATTTGGGCTCCGTAGTTCTTCAGCTCAAGAAGTTGGGTATCGATGACTTGGTTCACTTTGACTTCATGGACCCGCCTGCTCCAGAGACACTCATGAGAGCTTTAGAGCTTCTAAATTATCTCGCTGCATTAGATGATGATGGTAAGATCATGTTCAACACATTTAGCGGTTTGTATTTTAGTTTTTAGTAATTGAAATTTATTGTCCTCTTATGGTAGCTAAGCAAAATGAGATGATTGTTATTGGATCATTATACTGTATTGTCGGACATTTCCTCAACAGCATAATATTAGTAAGAGTTTTTGTTACACATAACGGGCCTTTCTCATATTTTCTCTCATTTTATTTATTAATAATTTGATTAATTCAGATATGCAATGTTTTTGTCAATACAGGCAATCTGACTGAGCTGGGGGCTATCATGGCCGAATTTCCTCTTGACCCTCAGCTAGCTAAAATGGTCATTGCTTCATGTGATTTTAACTGCTCCAATGAGATCCTCTCTGTAACTGCTATGCTCTCAGGTTAGTTACATAAAGGTAATGCATCTTTTTGTACACATTTTCTTAAGGAAATTGATTTCAGAGAGTAACAGCATATTTAGTCCTTTTTCATTATCTGTGCTGATCATATTTATTAAAAATAAAGATTTTAAGATAGCAATATATGATGCTGTAATTAAGTATAATTTGCATTTTCAATTTAGGAAAGTGGTCTTCTTTTAGTTTTTGTCAAACCAGTCTGTTAGCATTGAAAAATTATTTCTGTGAAATTACTTCATAAATAATATTGCAACTGTAATTTAAATATGAATATAGCAGTTTAATGCAGATACTTTCGTTGCTCCTCCTGTTTTGGGGAGAGAATTTTTTCCCCCCTGTGATGCAGTAATGTGACAGCAACTCAGGATGGGAGGTTATTGCTATAATAAGCCGCACTTTATTAGAACCACATCAGTCGTCGTAAAGGTAAATTCTTCGTCCAAATACGAGTACAGTAATCGATTGTCCAGGAGTTGGGAAACGTTGTCAGTCTAGAAGCAGCTTCATCTTTGGTGTCAAAATACTTGGGAAAGTGTTGGCTTCTTGATTCCTTAGCATTGTTCATTCAGGGTCATGATGAAGAATGTGGTTCTAATATGGTGTAGCTCCCCTAGGTGGCTGAGTAAAGTGTTGAGAGCAAGTCCAGAGGGGCGCTCTGCCCTTCGCCTTGTGAGGAGGGTGAGGCTTAATGTCTGGGCCGTACCCTCCCTCTCCTGCCGTCATGCGCGGCTTTGGTGGGGCCGGGTCGGTTTCCCAATTCTCGCTACAGTACCCCAGTGTTTCGTTCGCCCAAATGAGGCTAAGAAGGCTGCTGACGAGGCCAAGATGAGATTTGCGCATATAGATGGAGATCACCTGACCTTGCTGAACGTCTACCACGCCTTCAAGCAGAGTGAGTATTATCTATGGCTTTTTTCTCTTACTTCATGCCTTGCTGATTTCTTTTTTTCTCAGTATCTATCATTTATTTTGCTTAGTCTTCCTATATTATTTCCATTATACTGAAAGGAGTTTGTGTGTATGAAAGGTGGCTGATAGTATTTCCTTGTCAGTAAAGTCTATGGAATAGAGAGAGTTAGGTGATTGCTGTGTGCGAAGCTCATGGATAATTAGAGATGATATTGAAGAATATTTAAAAATGCGGTTTTATAAGTCATTTGAACTGGAAATAGGTCCTGTCCTGAATAGGCCTTGACATTCAGGAGGATGATAAACATATAAAAGATAGAATAAACTGTTGAGAAGTAACATATATTTCAACTTGATGTGTTGTAAGAGAGGGACATCAGGCAAATGGAACATAGTGTGTACTAGAGTAATATGAAGCCTACTTATAAAGTTTACCTACACTTAACCAATGTCTCCCTCTTGACATCATTCATATGCTTGACTATGATATGACTGAGTAAACTTAAGAGAAAATTATGAGTAACTTTATGTTCTTGTTATTTTTGTTTCTTCATTTGGTTGCCGTCGTAGTATAAAAGGAGTAGTCATTTTATTTGTTTGATTGTGTTCTGCAGCTATTTTAATGCCTATTAAAGCATTTTAAACCAGAACAAGATTTACTGTATTTGATGAGTGTGTCCTTAGAGAGTGGAGATATTATGCTTTTATATGTCAAAGGTACTGGTCTCCTCATTACTCGAGCTTATTGTTGCTTACTTGTGTAATTTGAAACTCGTTTAACCATCCTGGAAGCCAGTACAATATTGATTAATGGGGAGAATTTACAACCAAGTCAAAGTATAGGATAATTTTTATTAAGCTTGGTATCAAACATTAAATTGGAATACTGTAATTACTTTCAAACACTTTACAAAACAAGCACTTGACCAACTCTACAAAACACTAACCAGTATTACATGAAACCCTCTTCAATCATTTCTTCATGTCAAATATCTTCACACACTGTGACAACTGACGTGTCATCAAATGAAAGGAACAGTTCCCTTCAGACCCAGAGTATATACCTTTCACCAACCATCAGAAAAAGCATGTCTAACAATCTCAGACACAGATCTACCTGTGGCCTTGGCAGTATTAGTAACATACACCTTAAATACCTGGAACCACAAGACATACAAGTATTAACTAACATATTGAAACAGGTACTCATGCTGTACAGTACCCAACATCTGTAAATATGGTGTCATTTTCACAATCCCTAATCCCAACAAATTCTCTTGTTACCCTCGTCAAACCTTCATATTACACTCCTCTGCACCCTCAACAACGTTACTGAACAACTAATACTGCAGCAAATCACCTCACATTCCCTGGGCCCTGTCACAGCATGGTTTTAGACCATTACACTCCTCAAACACCCTTCGTAGAGACCTTACGCAAAGAATTTTCAATGGTATCAGTTCAGATAGGCCTGCACACTAGACATTAGTAATGCTTTTGACGATATCCCCCACCACAACTACACAAATACAGTATAATAATTGAACACAGACATGTGCACTGACACAAAATGATGATTGGCCAGTTACTTTCAGGCAGATATGCACATATACCATTTGACGGTTAGTTGTCATATGTAAGAAACTTTACAAATGGAGTCCCTCAAGGATCCATCTTATAACACACACTATTGAACCTACACGTGCATAATCTACCCGCACGACACTCACCCCATGCATGCATATCTTAGTATGCAGATGTCATAGCACTCACAAGCACACATCAATATGCAAACACAGTTGCAAACCCCCTCCAACCCTACCTAAGTACATTACATGACTTTCACCGCAGACTAATTAACCCCAGTCAAATCCGCCTCAAACCAGCCTCTGCAGTCATATCCTTACCCAATCAACTAAGTGTTCCATCCAGTCACTCAGCTGCACTGCACACTACCACATATGGTAAAAGACAATACAGTATACACATCCTAGAGCTCTTTTGGGAAGCCCATTATCAGCTGTGGCTCTCCTTAGGAACTTTGGGCAGTTGGGCCATGCAGCATAGGGAAAACCAACAACAAACCTCGTATATTAATATGAGCTCTAATTGTTAACAAATCTCCTACGAGTAATTATTGCCTCCAGAGAGCAGTTCTCTAAGTATTGAACATTTTAAATGACTAAAACCAAAGTTTCTTAACTCCAAAACTAATTGTACAGTTAATAAAGCATTTTGTCCACTATATTGTGCCATATCCTGTGAATTCTGCAGGTTACCCACAACTGAACAAAAGTGAAGATAACAGAGCATCATTATACCCAGCCCATATTCTCCCTTTTCATCTGCTGTACTCTGGCAAGCAAAAAGAATTGGGAAGAATGGGATATCAGCCCCTTCACATCCCTTTCATTGTTAGTTTGCTGTTATGGCATGCTTAGAGTACTTGTGGTATATTCCTTATCTTTCGCCACCTGGAGAACTCGTGTTTAATATTCCTTGTACAGCCTGAAAGTAGCATAAATGGATTGTATGTTTTCACTGCTGAAAGTGATTCTCTGAAAACTGGGTTTGCGCATGTGTGTGATTGTATGCTGTATCTGTACTTACTGAAATTAGGTTGATAAATTGTTCAGAAAACTTGGAGGATAAGTGAATATCCTATGTACTTATTATTTTTATATATGTTGTGTGCTAATGTAGTGCTTCCTTGATATATCTACCATATGTTATTTTATTAGGATTTATTATGCAAAATAATATTTAACTGTTTGCCAGTAATGCATTAAGCTGGCACTGAAATCTTGAGAATCCTATCATACACGATAATATATTACACTTTCCAATTAATTGTTTATTATTTTGTTTCCTCTACTTTTTTCCATTTCCTAAAATGTGAAACCTTCAGTATGATACCTTATGCAGGAGACCTAGTCACAAAACTAGAAGTGGCATATTATGTGTGGTATTTCACATATGGATAGCCCAGTCTTTACCAGTAATGTGAAGAACGTTGGAAGATTTAAGCGAACAGATAATTTTTCTAAGGGTTACTTAGCGTTCATTGCCAAAGGTGCAACAGTTACTAACCACACTTCTTTTCTTTTCCTGACGCATTGTACTTCGGCAGATATGGAGGACGTGCAGTGGTGTTACGATAACTTCGTCAATTACCGCTCCCTCAAGTCAGCTGACAACGTGCGGCAGCAGCTGTCCCGCATCATGGACCGTTTCAGTTTGAAGCGCACATCCACAGACTTCAATTCTCGAGACTATTATATGAATATTCGGAAGGCTTTAGTATCTGGATTTTTCATGCAGGTGAGAATTATTATTGGATATAGGTATTAATCTACCCAAATTATGTTAAGTCTTTGCAAATTTCTAACTAGCATATTTTTATAATATAAATCATACTTACAAAATATCTGGGTGAATTGAATGGTAGAGGTGCTGTATGCTGCAGTTTCAAGCATTTTCTGCAATTTTCATGGCAAATTGAAATAATATATATATATATATATATATATATATATATATATATATATATATATATATATATAGAGAGAGAGAGAGAGAGAGAGAGAGAGAGAGAGAGAGAGCGAGTGAGCATGCCTCTGCTATTTAATGTATGGGTTTTGGAAAGATATACACTGAAGTGGTGGATATGTATAACCTATGTATTGTTCATTATTCCTCCACTATTCTGTCCAAATAGCCAAAATACTGTATACTGTTATGTATACTAAAACAGTACTGTAATTGATAAGGTAATAATAATAATATAAGGAAATTTTACCGTGTTTATGAGAAAATGGTAGCGAAGATATAAATCATGTATTTACTTATTACTTATAAGGATAAATGAATCTGACCTATATATAATTTATTAAGAATAAGTAAATTTTCCTCAATTTGATCAAATGGTAGTTGTAATTAATAGTAATTTTTTGAACATATTTATTCCTTGGGGCTGTTTGCACAGTTTAAGGAAAATATAACTTTATATTTTATTAATCTTAATATCCTGGACGTAATTCCCAAACAGATCGCTCACTTGGAGAGGACTGGACATTATATGACCATAAAAGATAACCAGGTTGTGCAACTTCATCCTTCCACTTGCCTCGACCATAAACCCGAATGGGTTTTGTATAATGAATTTGTCCTCACTACCAAAAACTACATTCGCACTGTGACAGACATCAAACGTAAGTAGTTTTGCTCTATCAATGTCTGGTTTCTGTGGATACTTTTATTTATTTATTTTATATACAGTATTTATATCCATTGGTTTTAGTGTCTTAGACTCCAAGTGTGCGATTACCTTTTGCTAAGAACTCTTAAAATTGTAAGAATTTTTCTCTATATGAATGTTAGGGTAAAAGTAGTTGTCATAGAATAGTAAGGATATGTGATATTTGTGCTTTAAATCAGTTGGCCCTCAATCTGTAACTATAGTTATTTGAGACTCTCAGTTTGTATCTATAGTTATTTGAGATCCTCAATCTGTAACTATAGTTATTTGATCCGTATTTGCTGAGCATTAATTGTATGTGGAGCATGAAGTGATTTTAATTGCTGCTGATATTTGCATTGAAAAATGTTTACGTGTAAAAGTCTAGGTGGGAATGTTCTATTATTTCCAGCTGCTACTTATTTTTGGATTGTAAAAGTTTCACGATTGTACATCAAAGAATGCACATCTGTTCATTTTCACAGACGGACCAAATAATGTATTGTGGATAGAATATTATAAGAAGTTTTGTTAGTATTAGATTTCAGAATGTTTTAATATACTTGAAGTAATATACACAAGTATCACTTCTTGAGTTATGTAATTTTTTTTATTTTGACATTAGGTGGGGACAGGATTTTAGTAGGTCTTATGAGGAGAATAAAAAGAAGTTTTGGAAAGAAGTGAAGAGAGTAAGGAAGGGTGGATTGAGGATGGAAGAGACAGTGAGAGATGTGAATGGACAGATGTTAAGAGGGAATGATGCAAGGAAAAGATTGGCAGAATATTTTGGGTGGTTGCTAAATGTTGAAGGAGATAGAGAGGCAGCTATAGTGGTAGTTGGGGGTGTTCAAGTGCCAGTAATGGGAGATGAAAATGAGAGAGAGATTACAAGAGTGGAGGTGAAAAGGGAACTGGTTGAAACGAAAGCAGGTAAAGCACCTGGAATGGATGGTGTGAGAACGGAAATGTTGAAAGAAGGGGGTGTGACTGCATTGGAATGATTAGTGCAAGTGTTTAATATATGCTTTATGTTATCAGTGGTGCCAGTGGAATGGGTGATTGCTTGTATAGTGCCCCTATACAAAGGTAAGGGAGATGTGTCAGTAATTTTAGGGGTATAAGTTTGTTGAGTGTGGTAAGAGAAATGTATGGTAGGATACTGATTAATATGGTTAGGGATAAGACAGATGTGATTGCGGAAGTACAGAGTGGTTTTAGGAGGGGTAGAGGTTGTATAGATCAGATTTTTATAGTTAGGCAGTTATGTAAGAAATATTTAGCAAAGGGTAAGGATGTGTATTTTGCATTTTTGGATTTGGAGAAAGCGTATGATCGAGTTGATAGAGATGCAATGTGGAATGTTTTGAGGTTATATGGAATTGATGGTTGACTGTTGCAAGCAGTGAAGAGTTTGTATTAGGGCAGTAGAGTTTGTGTTAGGGTAGGGAGTGAAGTGAGTGAGTTTCCAGTGAGTGTGGGACTGAGTCAGGGATGTGCGATGTCACCATGGCTGTTCAATTTGTATATTGATGGAGTCGTAAGAGATGTGAATGAGAGCGAGTGCGTGGTCGAGGTTTGAGAATGGTAGATAGGGATGATAACGAGTGGGAGCTGAATCGGTTGCTATTTGGAGTTGATACTGTGGTGGTGGCAGATTCAGAGGAGAAGCTGTGTCAGAATTTGGAATGGTGTGTGAGAGAAGGAAGTTGTGAGTGAGTGTGGGAAAGAGATAGGTTATGAGGTTTACAAGAAATGAGGATGGTGCTGGATTGAATGTTATGTTGAATGGAGAGACACTTGAGGAAGTTGATCAGTTTAAGTATTTAGGCTCGGTTATAGCTGCAAATGGTGGTCACAGAGTGACTGAAGGATGTAAAGTGTTGGGTGCGTTGAAAGGAGTCATGAAGAACAGAGGGCTGGAAATGAATGTCAAGAGTGTTTTGTATGAGAAAGTGGTTGTGCCAACTGAGATGTATGGATCAGAGTTCTGGGGTATGAAATTAAGTGAGAGACAGAAACTAAATGTGTTTGAGATGAAATGCCTGTGCAGTATGATTGCTGTATCTCTGTTGGATAGGGTTAGAAATGAAGTGATGAGAGCAAGAACGGGTGTGAGGAGAGAATTTGCAGCCAGAGTAGATATGAATGTTCTGAGATGGTTTGGCCATGTGGAGAGGATGGATGATGAAAGACTGGTGAAAAAGTTGATGATTGCGAGAGTTGATGTGAGAAATACTAGAGGGAGGCCTAGGTTTGGGTGGATGGATGGAGTAAGGAGAGCCCTGAATGATAGGGGAATAGATGTGAGGGAAGCAAGTGAGTGTGTTAGGAATAGGAATGAGTGGTGAGCAATTGTGACGCAGCTCTGATGGGCATCTGCTGTTACCACGGGGCTGCATCTTACAGAGGTAGCCCTGTGGTAGAGGCAGTAGGGGAGTTGGCATTATGAAGCGACACAGGTTTTGGAAGAACCGAGAGGATGGGCTGTGGCGCTCCAGCAGTGCCATTTAAACGGTCGCTAGCTCCCTCGTCATTGCCCATACAGCAAAGTAATCCCCTTATTGTTTCTTTTTTTTTATGTTGGCTACCCCCCAAATTAGGGGAAACAGCCAAGGTAGATGATGATGATAATGGCATTGGATCATTAGATTGAGTGTAAAATAATAGGTAGAATTCATTAAAAGGCATTACCCTGTTGACCTAAAACCGTTTTAATGTTAAATTTTTTTTTATATTGTTGCACTCATTTGAAAAAAACACAGTTTGATCCTATATATCAAGACTATTTGATAAACACTTCAAAGTTATAATTTTTCTTTTTCCTTTCCAACAGCTGAGTGGTTAATTAGAATTGCTCCGAGTTATTACGACATGCAGAACTTTCCACAGTGTGAGGCTCGCCGACAACTTGAAAACATAATTGCTCGCTTGGAAACGAGGCAGTTTAGAGAAGGGTTCTAAGAGAGGATGCCTGCAAATAACAAAGTGTTATGGAGTGACATAAACAACAGCAAACAAATATTAAAGTTATGAATGTATCTAAATTCCAGAGCAGTATTTGTTAACATACTGCAAGTATCATGACTTCATTTATTCGTAAACTCTAGGATGTTTGATTTGTAATTTTCAGTCTTTCAAGTAATGCAGTCACTCAAAACAAAACTTTAATATTTCAAGTTCTGGTGAACATATTCGTAATTAACGTGCATGTTGTAAAAGTACAAAAAATATGGATTGCTTTTTTTTTTCTTTTTTTTTTTAGTCGCAAACTCTCCAACTTATTTGATAATTGCAGAGAAAACTAGTAGAGAAAGTCTTTGAAGTGCTGTAAATATAGCATTTCTTAGGATTATTATATTATTTTAATTTTAGGAAAGCTAGAGATAATTGGCAAGTAAATCGCATATGAAGTATTGATAGTGTAGATTTCATAGTTAACACTGGAAAGTTATGTTCTTTGCAAGGATATTTTTTAATATCATTCCTTTTTTCTCATAGGATAGGTATAAATGATATAGTCAAATTGCTATTCTAATTTTCTGTAATGTACAAGCTTCGTTGGAAATGTTTTGACAGATATTCATCACATTAAACAACTTTTGTATATTGAAGTATTTATTGCCTTTATTTAATCAATGTAGTTTTCACTCTAGTTTTATTAAGTATGAAGTTGATTTCAGAAATGGAAATTCTTCCTTAGGTTTAGACTTAGGTATTCTTTCTTTTTTTGGTATAATTATAACAACCTTATTACTGATGAAGGATCTGCTTTAAAGTAAGTTTTTCTTTTCCCAGCTTCTCTATCTCTGTTGGAGCAGGGGATAAATGCTGCCTCCTTATTCCCTTGCATGTCATGAAATTAAGCTAAATGGAGCAGTGTGAGGCTATTGGTCACCCACCTCTTATATTCCTTCCTGCAAAAAGTGTAGGCATACGAAGGGTGCTGGTAGCAAATATCCAAGAAAAACCTTAGTCTTATTTTTTCAGAATGTGCATGATTGTGGAATGAATGAAAGTAAAGGGAGGAAACAGGTCGTATATTTGCAAGAAAAAGATTAATGTGTTAACATCAAGTGAAACAAGTTGAAAGGGACCTGGAGTGGTAGTGACTTTGTGTTGGGTCCATTCTCTGTATCTGCAAATCAGGAGAGGAGCAGCTGTGGATGCCAAACTACCACAACAAACCTTTTCCCCCTTACAGGTATCGAGAACTTGGCCGAGGCTCTGCTTGCCCCGGTAGTTATCGCACCTCTATGCACAAAATATTTTTACACAGGAATGATTCTGTGACGGTCATTTCTCGAAAACAACTTCTAGCCAGAGACAGAGCAATCCAAGCCACAACTACAAACACATCTAACATGCTTCCCACTCATCACCTGAGGGATGATAAACCAAACCCACTTACTTCACTACATGGCAGAGTAAACACACTCACCAAGGAACAACAAAACAACGCCTAGCACGCGATGTCGCACAAGTACAGTACTGTCATCTCTTACCCCTCGCCCACCTTAAACCAGTCTCTACCATCATGTTCATACGTTGTTAAACTCGCCATCCACCCCGTCACTCAGCTGCATGCATAGCCGCCTAAAATCCTTCCTTTCAAATCCTTCGATCTTCAGGAGAAGAAAGGGTACCTGGTCAGCCAGCAAAGTGGGCACTATAAAACCCCTCTGAGCTATCAAAAGAGGATGGATGACTCATGGTTAGTATGTAGCATAACAGTCTATGAAATTTCACATAATGGAAGACTGCACCGCACCCAACCACATACTCCAAAAATACAATATAAACTCCCTGAGATTTGTTTAGGAAAACCCGGAATCGGCCGTGGTCTTCCTTAAGGACTGGACTATTTGGCCAGTCAGATTAGGGAAAGTCAACATTAACGACAAACCTGTTGGGGAAAGTTCCTTGTTATGAAGGGTTGTGTGCCGTGATTCATCTACCCCCTTATAAAGGGGATAGTTTCCGTTATATAATACATACAAGTTCTTCAATAGTAAATATGGGAGGTTTTTTTTTTTTTTCCGTATTGTCCTCTAGAAGGATTGGTACCTTGTAGCATACAGGTGTAAATTTTCATTAAGACATTATACATTCTTTATACTCTGCCGGTTTTCATTCTGTATTTTGCTGCAATGTAGTGCTAAAAACTGTATGTACAGTACTCGCTATGCATCGAGCTCTGTGCGAAACAGCTGCTAGAGAACTAAGCAAAACATGAGTCAGTAACTTCAAGATAGTATCATTTCCTGTGCCAATTGGAACAGTTGGCACTAGGCACTCCCGTGGGGTAAACCACTGGTGGGCAATGAATACTTAACATATTTGAACATTATTTTGCAGTGTTTTTCCTGAAACCATAAACTAGATTAATCTGGTAACAAAAAAGAAAAAAAAATGATGTACCCAATTGTAATGGCGTACATTATCATGACTATTTATAAAGAAGATATTGTTAAAAAAAAAAAAAATAGTTTGAATAGGTGTCAAAATGTTCGAATTTCAGAAGTGTTCTGGTCAATTTCGAAACTTTATCTTCTAACTCAAGATGCAATAGTTCTTGCCAACTCACCTGAAAATTGAGTGCATTGTATTTGTGAGTTAATTTGTGCAATGGAACTCCAAGGGCTAAGGATTGCAATAGGTCATGAATGGCTGTCCTGCATCAGAAGTGTTAAATCATAGCATAATGTACATGAGTATACTTAACATTTATTTCTGGTACTGGGCAGAGAGGCAGGTTGAGTGATGATAAAAAATAGTTCTGTCGAACACCTAGTCCAATATATTACACAGTTTTGTGGAAATTAACACAAGATACAAGCAATACTTTTTTTAATTTGCATTATTTGGCGGTTAACGTACTCACCTACATAATTAAGCACTAAAAAATAATTCCTTAATTTCCATAGATTTCAACATTACTTGAGCGCCCGTAACACATATCTTATATACTAGATTGGGATAGGGGGAGAAAGAGGGTCGGAAGGAAAAGAGGGACCGAGAGTCCCTCTTTTCCTTCTGAAAGGTTTGGGTTCCATTATTTGACAATTTATAGTAGTGGAGTTTTAATTGATAATTCATAGTAATGTAGTTCTGCTATCAAATATGAGAATATTCGCACCAATTTAATAGTAAGAAAATTATAAATAATAATGGAAGTTGGTTCAAATGTTATTTCCAGTCCTTAAATGTCCCTTACAACGCGGTTTAATTTTGATTAATTAAACCAGTTACTGGAGACTGTCACTCTTCAGTTATAATCCCAATACAAGAAGTGTATAGTAAAGGTAACAAAATCACAACCGCCCAATGCATACATTGATGGTTATAAACCGAAATTATTATTGCAGTAATGATTAAATTTCATTTTTTTCCCCAAGCCGCAGATTAAAGGTTTGTTTTTGTCGCCTTGGCATCACAAGCTTTAGTGAGGATCATGACACTGGTTGAAGTGATGGAAAAATCGATGCAACATATGCAAAATTAAATTTCTTTAAGAGACTCTACACACTATAAAAATAAATGACAGCTTGGTATTTATAAATAAGAGTCTTTCCACTACAATAACATCTCGATATACCATTGGAATTAAAGAATATATTAAATTTACATATGATTACAGAAACCTCATCAAGTGTCAAGTTTACTAAGTTTACGTCTCCTTGGCTGAAACGCGTTGTGATTGGTGGTTCGTCCCGTGACGTCACTATCCAAAACAAAGCGGAGGCGGCTGTGCCAAAGCACGCCAAGAGAACACTCAGAAAGCTCCTGAACTTCGTTGGATGTAGACAGATTGATCATTAACCCCCGCAGAATAAAAACCAACATCATTGTTCCTCCCAAGTAACATCCGAAAACCAATCCTCTTTTGTCAAGGTCTCTCTCCGCACGAACATTCCGGTGTTACAGCGTTTCGAAAAGCCCTTAACAAGAGCCGAGAAAATATGGGTGAGGTGGCTGTCAACGGCTTGATGATGGCGGCCGACCCGGTGGTTCTCCTAAGTGGAGACGAAGGTGATGAAGTGCTTTTGAATGGCTCTTCTTCTTCATCTTTGGAGGCCAAGGAAAACGTCTCCGGACTTGTCAATGGTGTTGTGACTCTCAATGAACGTGTGAAACGACGTGCTAAGCGCCCGTCCAAGTTTCTAACCAAAGAACTCAATCGTGCAAACTCGGACTCCCAAGTGATAGCGCCCCTGAGGGCACTTAAAAACTCGCGGAAATCGCGAAATGGCTTCGGACGGGGTTTGCCGAAAAAGGGTGAGTATTGCATTTATTACGAACAATGACCTAGTATCGGTTTCTACGGTTGTCACTACCTGGTAGTATTGTTAAAGTGTGATGAGGTAGTCTTAACACACTTCACCTCATCCACTGAACCCATTTTCATGAATGCATATTAATGACAGTATTACGTGTAGATTTATAAGCAGGAAACATTGAAGAGTTTTGACATTTCGAAATTGTTAATGGTTAGGTGATATTGACAAATACCGAAAGTTTCTAGTTTTTTTTTCTAAAATGTTTTATTTTTTTTTTCTTGAGGGCTGCGCTGCTCAATCAAATGTCACTAAATGGCCATCAGTTATAATATGTAATTTTGCCAAGGGAAGGTGAACAAGTCTTCGCTTGAAAATATGTTTGGTACGAAATTTTAATTTATAGCCCTTGTTTGCATCGGGGAAAAGGTATACATTTTCTACTAAATTGGGTTTTCTATGGACGTGAAATTCCCTGCTCGCGGACTGTCAGTATGCCTAGGTTTCACTTCATGGCATTTTCTTGAATTTGTAGGTAAATTACATCAATGTACTATTGTAATTCATTCAAATAAAGTTGAACTACTTACAGAGATGTGAACTATAATAGAAAAGGTAAATGCTTACTTTAACACCTCCAATGAGTAAAATAAAAATACACAAAAATACTTTTAAACAAAAATTATTTTCAGTTAAACTGTTTTCTTATCTTGGAGGGATAAATGTACCTATCTAAATATAAATCTTATTTAATAATTGACATTTTCCCAGTGAAGGTGGCGATAGTAAATGTTGCCAAAAAAAAAAAAAAACTTATGGAAAGGGCTCTAGATATAACTAGAGGTCACAGTTTGAAACTTTACTTAGGAAACTTCTTTGTGGGACGTGAAAGTACTTAATGCTAAGTGCATTCGTAAGTTTCTCGGAAAGCAGTAATAAGTCGTTAAAAAAAAGTACAGGAGACAAGTATTAAGTAGTGTAATAATATGTTAATGATATATGCACCTGATGTATCTATATAAAACTAGACCATCCTGTATCATAATGCTTATTAATACTGTATATGTTATTCTTTGAATCGACGGAGTACCCTATACCCCATATGTAAACAATCTCCGATATGTAAACAAACAACGAAAACGATTCCTGTAGTAGAGAGGGGTCATACAGTCCGACAAAATTAAAGCTTGTTTCGTCAGGTTTGGATTATTATTATTATTATTATTATTATTATTATTATTATTTGAGAATTTTGAAAACTTTTCTAGCATATTTGTTCGAACATCAAATTAAACTTATTTTAAGCAATTTTTCCCCAAAGCATTCGTCTTGTAAGAAACATCGCATGTTGGCCCATCGTCAAAATGTACTCGTGGGAAGTAGCTTTACTAGTTAGCCCTACTCGTAGTCTCACGTAGTGATAATCAGAATGTGTGTGAGATAGATGGAAGAGAGAGAGAGAGCATTAATGCAGTAAATCGTCATCCACATTCATGTGCTCAGTTGATAATAATAATAAAATATATTTGCACATCTTATTGTGAGCGCTTTTTTTAAGCTTGAAGTGAATCTTGACTTCTTCTTCGTCTACATCTTTTCCCCCTTTTATGTGGGGTCGATGTTTCTGGCCAGTGTGAATCTTGATTAAAGTTAGCAATACACGAGAAAATACTCTTTCATATAAATATTTTTATAATTTATAAGATATGTATGGGGTGTTTTTTATACAAACTGGTAAAAGTTTGTGTATATGAGACCTTGGGTTTGGAGAGCAGTTTGTGTATGTGTAGGAAAAAGTCACAGAAAGGAAATAACATATTTGGCTAGGAATAAGTCACAGGTTAGGTTAGGTTAGACTTTTCCTCTGACTTTTTGACCTGGAATAGAGCAGCTCTGTAAGAAATATGAGTTCTGATTCTCATCCTTAAGTGCTATATATAAACTGATTGGTTTTAGATTTCTCAAGGAATAAATAATTTGTATTTTCAATTGTACTTATTTTGTGCAATTTCTAGTACAATTCAGCCATCCCTTTTTTTTTGTATTTGCCATTTTCCATTATTATGTGTTTTTGTGAAGGCCTTCCATTCTGCTCTCAGACGTCGATTCCTTGAGATTTCTCTCTTTGTACCCATTTACCCCTCCTCCCATTGTTCAAACCCCCCCTCCGTTTGTATCTACCTATTCCTTCCAGAGGGGGAGTCCTTTCCCGTTCCGCCAGAAGCCGATGTTGGAATTGGCTTAGATCCAGCCAGACAGTACCCATAGCTCATGCGCCTTTGATATGTTATTCCAAAGGGCGTTCCTCTCGAATGTAATCGGTACACTCTGCATGGATGTGTTAGGTAATATTAATCGTTCGGTGTTATCACTCACGACTTAGGAAATATAGTTTAATTTAGCGTTTATGCTGATCAAACGTTAAAAAAAAGTAAATATTCCTATGTGTATTCGTTTGGAAAGGAATTGAATCTCTTGATATGTCCAAACGTTGCTTATGATTGCATGGAAGGAAACCACAAAAATTAACAAAACGTTACTAATTGTGTTTATATTAGGAAGTTTAACGCCTTCGTATAGATATATTTTTTTTTTTATCTGTAAACCTCTGGGATCCAGTTCCATTCATATAAGCCCATGTAAGTGTTGATACGAACATGTAAATAGACTTTTTTTTTCTTCAAGGACGTTTGAACATTGTTGTACCATTCCTTACATCCGTCATGTATTATCGTGGACCTTTTTTAGGATGGGATAGGATAGGAGGGGAAAAAAGGGAGGGGACCAAGGATATAAGGGAATTGGAGGGAAAAGCACGATAATTAAATAAAGCAAGAGAGAGAAAAGAGAGGGGCAGACCTCGGATCTGTATCAACTACGAGATACCATTTAAGGAGGATATTATTATTAGTAGTAGTAGTAGCAGTAGTAGTAGTTGTAGTAGTATTTAACTTTAGACGTGCTTTATTTTTTTCCATTTGAATATACTTTTCTGGTATTTTGTAATGCCATTTAAGATTTCTAAGCTGTCAGTGAGCTTATACTAAGGCTTTTAAGCTGATTGTATGGCACTTCAACGTGACATAAACGAGATTCGTAGATAAGACTGTTGTCAAGACTTATGGACGAGAGTTCTGTTGTCGTAAAGTAATTCTACCCAAGAAGTGTAATATGACATTGCCCATATTGTGTCAGGAGTGCTCAAATCACGCCACTCGAGCACCCTTGACACCACGTGGGCAATGTCATGTTACACTTCTTGGGTAGAATTACTTTACAACTACCCAAGAAGTTTAACATGACATTGCCCATGTGGTGTCATATTACACTTCTTGGGTAGAATTACTTTACAACTACCCAAGAACTGTAACATGACATTGCCCATGTGGTGTCAAGGGTGCTCAAGTCACGCCACTTGAGCACTCCTGACACCATATGGGCAATGTCATGTTACACTTCTTAGGTAGAATTACTTTACGACTACCCAAGAAGTGTAACATGACATTGCCCATGTGGTGTCATGTTAAATGTCTTGGGTAGAATTACTTTACGACTACCCAAGAAGTGTAACATGACATTGCCCATGTGGTGTCATGTTACATGTCTTGGGTAGAATTACTTTACGACTACCCAAGAAGTGTAACATGACATTGCCCATGTGGTGTCATGTTACATGTCTTGGGTAGAATTACTTTACGACTACCCAAGAAGTGTAACATGACATTGCCCATGTGGTGTCATGTTACATGTCTTGGGTAGAATTACTTTACGACTACCCAAGAAGTGTAACATGACATTGCCCATGTGGTGTCATGTTACACTTCTTGGGTAGAATTACTTTACGACTACCCAAGAAGTTTAACATGACATCGCCCATGTGGTGTCAAG